>CAUYRT010067746.1:0-85926 GCA_963574885.1 Lepilemur ruficaudatus | reverse complement strand
CCTCAAGATGTATCGGCTGTTTCTGATATTGTTGCAGACCCATTTCTTTCTTCCTTTCTTTCTTTCTTTCTTTCTTTCTTTCTTTCTTTCTTTCTTTCTTTCTTTCTTTCTTTCTTTCTTTCTTTCTTTCTTTCTTTCTTTCTGTCTTTCTTTCTTATTTCTCTCTCTCTCTCTCCTTCCTTCCTTCCTTCCTTCCTTCCTTCTTTTTTTCTTGAGACAGTCTTGCTCTGTTGTCTGGGCTAGAGTGCCGTGGCGTCAGCCTAGTTCACAGCAACACCAAACTCCTGGGCTCAACCCGTCCTCCTGCCTCAGCCTCCCAAGTAGCTGGGATTACAGGCATGCGCCACTACGCTTGGCTAATTTTTTCTATTTTTAGTTGCCCGGCTAATTTTCTTTCTATTTTTAGTAGAGATGGGGGTCCTGCTGTTGCTGAGGCTGGTCTCAAACTCCTGATCTCAAGCAATCCTCCCATCTCAGCCTTCCAGAGTGCTAGGATAACAGGCGTGAGCCACCACTTCGGCCTGTTGCAGACCCATTTCTAAGCATTTTTGACATTGTCCCTTTCATAAGAAAAATACCTTAGGCTTCCCTAGGGACTTCTGAAACAAGCTTCTGAGAATCAGGAGAGTGGAGGGCACCTTTGCTCGAGGTGCATGAAGAGGCAAATTGAAGGGGCCATCTGGGCTCCCAGGAATATGCCCCAGCTGGCCACATTAGCAGTGTCTGGTGGGTGACGGCAGTCTGCACCGGTTGGCAATGAGATAGCATCGACAAGAAAGAAATCGCACAACCAAGCCATTTAATAAGGATGATGATTAAGAAAAAGATTCAAATAGATTCTCTTCTGCAAGTGGTTGGGAAACTCAGAACAGACATGAGACAAGTTCGTCTGTGTTGGCCAAACATGAAGATGGAAAGAAAGAATGACTATAAAAACACCTACCCACCCTCTTAGCGGCCATACTTGGCTGTGGACAGAGGCCAGCCTACAACGAACTAGAGACTCGTGTAGAAACCAAGGCTATGTGGAGATAATTCTCAGCCCAAAAACATCTAGCTAATCCCTGCTTTGCAAAACATCAGCGAATGCATGTAATACCAGCAAAACCTGAGCTCTCAATAAATCAGAAAACAATGGAGGCATTGTCTGAGCTCACCAAACAGTCCTTTGCTCCCACAGCACAGAACACTCTAATCTCTGTGCAGCCAAAACTCAACCCAATCTTATCGAACTAAACTGATTTATGAGAGGAAAAACCTAAAAAGGGAAGCAGCGAAATAATGATATTAGTTCTAATAATGCATTGACTAGTGCTCATATAAATCACTCTCCCCACTCAGATTGATTTCATAAGAGTAGAAACTCCCTGCCTAAGCCCATCTCCAGCTGCCCAGGCAGCTACCTAGGGCCCCTTCTTGTGGAGAGAGCTCAGGAAAAAGGGTGGGGGGCCTGCTGGAAGTTCACAGGAATTTTGCCTGAGAAAGGCCTGCGGATGAGCCCCCGAGGTACCGATGTAATTGGCCACACACACAAATGTTGCCGCATCCGAACATTTTTGGCAACTCATGAAAGCTTCTTTCCTAGAGGCCACTTGAGTGTCCAAATAAAAGGGGATTTTTGTTAGTGAAAACTGGAAAGAATAACCCATCCTAGCAACAGGCTAGTAGGGCCTGGCCTGTTAAAATGTAACACTGGGCTGGCCAGAGCTTGAAGTGTTGCTGGCAAGGATTTGGAGCGGCGGTGGGGACAGCCAAGCATCCTCACAAGGAAGACTCCTCTGCCGGTTCAGGGGAGCTTTCCGTGGGCCAAAGAGCCTGTCTGACCTCCCCCTCAAGGGCAAGAGCTTCTGTTGGGGTAGGAAGAGAGAGCCTGGGGGTGTTTCTGCCTCCCCCTGGCCCCCAGCTTCCCTCTTCAGATTTCCCGCCCCTCCCGCCTGGCTCTGTGATTCCGGGCCAGTGAGACTCTGCGGCTGACCTCCGCAGCCTGTTTTTGCACACGGCCTGGGAACGGCAGTTGCTCTCAGTGAGCGTGCAGGGTGTTGACAGGCTTGGGCTGAGGGAGCTGGGGAGGGGAGCAGAGAAAGCCCTGCTGCAGAAATGAGGCCACAGAGGCCTTCTCTTATCACCAAAGGGCCCCCAGCTGAAGAAAGTTCTACTGCTGCTCGCTTCACGAAGGAAATACCTTCTCCTACTGCAGGCCAATCCCAGCCTTCTCGTGCAGCAGAGACCTGCAGGCTCTGCCCCTAGGGTTGCCAGATAAAATATAGGATGCCCAGCTAAATTTGAATTTCAGATACACCATGAATGATATTTTAGTGTAAGTATGTCCTAAATATTATGGGAGAAACAATTAAAATTCATTGTTTATCTGAAATTCAGATTTAACTGGGCATCCTGTTAACTGGGCATAAGAACTTTTAGTTCTTATGTCAGGCAGGATTCTTAGAAGCTCCCCAGTGACCCCTCCCCTGAAGTGCAGGTGAAACCTGTGATACGATGTGACATCATTCCTGTGAGTATGTTAAGTTACTTGGCAAAAGGGATTTTTGCAAATGCAATTGAGTTTACTAATCAGTGGGCTTTGAGTTCATCGAAACGGAGATTATCTGGGTGGCCTAACCCAACCACATGAACCCTTTAATTCTGGGTCTAGAGGCCAGAGACAGAGGAAGTCAGAGATTTGAATCAGTCGAGAATGCTTCTTTTGACCTTGAAGGAGCAAACTGCTGTGTTGTGGAGACGGCCACAGGGGCAGGGAACAGCAGTCAGCCTCTAGGAGCTGAGAACAGCCTCCAGTTGACAACAAGCAAGAAAACAGGGGACCTCAGCTCTACATCGCAGTGAACTGGATTCTGCCCATAACCTGAGGGAGTGAGAGGCAGACCTGGAGCCGCAGATGAGATAGCGGGCCTGGCCAACACCTGGGTGTCAGCTGTGCACGACCCTGAGCAGAGAGCCTACCTGAACCATGCCAGACTCCTTACCAGGGGAACTCTGAGATACAAAAATGTGCATTGTTTTAAGCTGCTAAGTTTGTGGTCATGTGTTCTGCAGCAACAGTAAACTAACACATTTGCTGAGCCTGGCAGCCCTATCTGTATCCTGTGGTCCCCAAGGCATACTTACGGGACTTCCTGGTATAGGCAGCACAGACAGAAGATGAAGTGGAGGGACAAGGGAGACCAGGACACACTGGACAAACTCCTCTTAGCACACACTGGGCAACCTCCACAGTCAAAGAGTGGGGCAGGCAGGCAAATTATAACTCTGCTTTGGTGCTATGTCCTGGCCTCCTGGACCCTGCAGCCCCAACATCTGTTTAGACCGGTGGACACACATACACACACACATAACTTGCTCTCCTACACACCTTCCTTTCCAGAGAGAAGTGTGGAGGACCAGCTTGTCACTTGTCTCAAACAGGTATAGTTGCTAGTTCAGTAAGTAAGCATGTGGTATCAGGCAAAGCCCATTACTGATCTGAAGCTGTAGGAACAGATGCATTTCATGTAAGGGTAAGTGTGTGTGTGTGTGTGTGTGTGTGTGTGTGTGTGTGTGTGTGTGTGTGTTGGGAGGGGTGGGTATGAATATAAACAGAGAAGGTAAAGCTGTGCCAGTCTAGAACCTCCCTGGGCACAGATTCAGCTTTTGTTCAGATCATGTAAATAAGCTCTCACAATCTAAAAGAAGCTTGGATATCTTTTTTTAAAAGGGTCAAAAGACCTGTTTGTGTTTTTCAATTCTCCCAATGTTCTTTTGCTTATGGATTCCCCTAAATTCGCTTTCCAAAAGCTTCTTCTGTCCCTCTGGCCTCATGCTGCCCTTGAAAGTGGCCAGAGGAAACTCTTAGGTGTCAGCCAGTCAGCATGGAGAGATTCTCTTTCATCCCCTGAGTGTCTGGAGATGCGAGTTTAATGAGAGGCATCGACCTTTGAATTATACAAATGGACCTCTTTAGCAATCACTTCCCTCCCCAGTCCATACCCACCCTCAGCTTTTAATCTTCTCAATTATATTTCCTTTTCATTGATTACTACTTTGCTAACTTTCAGATTGAGCAGGCAGTAAAACCTCAGCCACACAGGTAATGCAATTGCTTTCCAAGCCTGACGCCTGCATCTCACCTCCTGAGGGGGCCCGCAGGCCCCCCTCCCACCCTTTTGGGTCTTGGCAGGTCCATCGGCCTTCAATTGATTTTGCAAGATGGCCTCTTCCATCCAAAGATCTGTGCAATCCCGGTTAGGAAGATGGGGCTTCAGTTCAGACCTTTAAGTAGCAAAAGTGAGGGGGTCTGCACACTGGCCGGGTGTGGGAAGGGCGTTCGCAGACACCGACTGTTTGCAGCTAGGCCTGGGAGTGGGCAGGTGATGGGCCTGGGAGCAGGGAGCTCTGGGCTCCTTTCCCATCTCTGCTCTGACATTCTGAGCGACCTTCGTTGAACCACTTAACTTGCTGTGCTTTCCCCTTGGTGCCATCTGTAAGGGGGAAGACAATGGCACTTGTCTGTGAAAATGCTTTGAGGGGTACGGGCATAAAAGATGCAATGTAAAAACAGTGATGGGCAATGTTTCCCATAAAGAGCCCCTTGTTTCCATCTGCAAGAGGCCCCATTTGAAGGCTGAGAAGAAAAATTGAGAAATTTCCTTGGTATCCGAGGCCAGGCGAAGGACGTGGCTCGGGACCAGTTAGAAATCCCTTCTGCGGCCGGGGGCTCCTGCGCTGTGGCCGGGCTGTGATCGCGAGGGGCATGCTGGGAATTGGCTGGCAGAACAAACAGACCCGAGGTCTCTGCACCAACCAGGACCACGGGCCATAACAGGACGGGCCAAGGGGCCTGACAAGCGCCGGGGGGGTTGCCTCCCAGTGATTTACGGGCATTGATGCAGGGACCCCAGGGGAGCGGGGAGAAGCAGAGAAATTGGGGGACATTTTCAAAACTGGAGGTCGTTCAGAGGAAATTACTCAATAAAAACCAGGTTTCTCTAACTGAATAGATCAATTTACAGCTCATAAGGTGGAAAAAGTCTGAGACTTCAAGATGCCGGCTGGGCGGGTCTCCTAAGGTTTCCTCCCTTGGCAGCGCGGCTGTGGCTTTGGCTCTCTCACCCCGGGTACCCCTTCTGTAGCTTTCAGGGCCAGCGTTTTTCTCTCATCTTGTTTCCCTCTTTCTCTGCTACTTAAATTTTTCTGGTTCGACTTCTTCCACTCCTCTCTTCCTCTTACAGGCCTCCCACTTTCAACTTTCACCTCCCTACAGTCCTAATGGAAAAACCCCTGTCATTTTTGTTGTCCCCATGACACAAATTCTTTTACAAAATTCCCCCTCTCAGCTGCCTCCCCCTCCCCCTGCCAGTCTCAGCATCCCTCTGTTTTTCCTTTAGACCCCCAAAGCTCCTGCCTTTCTCTTCCAGCTGCCCATGGTCTGTGTTTCTGCATACCTCTCACCCCTCTGCTGCTCCCTCCCTGCCTTTATCTTCCCAGCCTTTCTCTTGGGTTGCACTTTTGGCCTTTCTCAGCTGCTACTGATGTAATTCATCATAAGCATCCAGTAACAGCAGTAGCAACAGAGTTCTCAGAGAGGCAGGATCACAGGAAGATGGACAGAGCCCAGGTGGCACTGCACGGAAATTCTTTCAACCATCAATCATTCATCCATCCATCCACCATCCACCCATTCATCCAAGCCTTCATTTAACCATACCATTCATTGATCTGTTCATTCAACAAACATTCACTGAGCATACGCTATATGCCAGGCATTGGGCTAGGCACCTGAGAGAGAAAGGTGATCAAATAGAGACATGGGTCTTGACCTATGGAGCTCAACAGAGAGGCAGACATAAGTTACGACACAGAAAAATGTAAAATTCCAGTAAGAGCCAAGGAGAGGTGCACGGAACCAGGAGACCATCTCACTGGGACTTGACCTACTTAGGAACGGAGAGCTAGACCAAGGCCTGAAGGCTGAGAGGAAGGAGCGTGCAGGCAGCCAGGCCAGCTCTTGCAAAGCCCGGCCCTCCTCATCCCTACCAAATCCTCTCCCATCTGCTGGCCAAGAACTCTCATTCTTTTAGCAGAAGTCAAGGCTGTTAGGACACAGATTTCAAATGCAGCACATTGTGTGAGATGGTAACAGTAATTTAAATATACTCAGAATAAGTGATAAATAATGTGTATTGGTCCTTCCCTGGGGACGGCCTTATTCACAGGAGGTAGAAGGGGGATTTAACACACAAAGGTGAGACTGGCGTGGGGAGGAGTGTCCTTGTTAGGAAGCTGACAATACCTAGGATGCTGGCACTCCCTCTACACCTGGCCAGGAGCGAGCTCTGGGGCCTGGGACACAGCACATGCTCTCCGCAGCCTGGGGCTCCAGGTGTCAGTTGGCTATCCCAACAAACTGCTCCTTCTGCCCCTGGGACCTCAGTGCTTATGTGAACTTTGGAGACCAAGTGGTTCTAGAAGCCCAGCACCTCCCTTTTCCCTTTCACTGGCACCGGTCACAAATTCCAAGTGGCCATCAGGTTTCATGGCTTGATGGTCTCGTAATTGTTATTGGAAGTAGCTTTGGATGGATTTACAGTAATGAACTCACCTGACAGCAAACCCATCACGGGCCTCTCTGCAGACAGGACCTTTCCCGACTGAAGTGATTAGAAAACCATTCTGTAAAGGAAAAGCAATACTGAGTGGTGACTTCAAGTTCAGGAAAAACATCGCTGTTTGAGTTTTTCTGTTGCCTCTAACTTTAAATGCTACATGGGCTGGTTGCTAACCAACACAGTTTTTGGCCAGAGCCCTGTTTATGTTGGCACCAAATGTATGTATCACAAGCAGTTTGTGTATTTCTGGGCATGTGTGTATGAGTCTGTATATGTTATAAACTCCAAAACTTTTGAACACAAGGTTTTGTACTCTTTTTACAGATTCTCCTGGCCAAGAAAATAGGCAGCCAGCAGGCGGGGCATCTCTGTGCATTAACGACTTGCTTGCAGGCCACCCCACCCCAGCCCAGCCACCCTTTGGATCGGTCCAACCTGGCACTGAGCTCTGTGGCCTCTCAGGACCCCTGTGCTATTGAGTTCTGAATGAGTGAGGTGGCCCCTGCCCAGTGAAAGGGGTTCTGGGGACAGTGGGCGCTTTCTGTGTCACCTCAGTCTGCAGGCAAGTCGTCAAGAATGCCTGGGATAAGGAGTTTTCTCCTAGTTGGGGCCAGAAAGGCTCCATGTTTTTGTGGCTTGGCATTAAGCAAACAACTGCTTTTTTGTTCTCTCCTCAAATTATTTGCCCAAACAAAAGGCAGCTGTCATGGGGAGAAAAGCACAATTTTTCCAGCATTTGCCCCTTTCTGCGCCCCTTCGCACAGCATGGTTTTGGACTGTGCATTTCCGTAGCTCGGTGTCAGATTTCCAGGCTGCAGAAATGCAGGGGGTTTTGCTCCAGAATGTGGAAGCCACCTCCTGCCTCTCTCCGGCCTCCTGAGTCAGTGCAGCATCAGAGCTAAAGGCAAAGCTCACAGGACCGCACCTTCTTTCTCCAAAACACCAAAGGGTTTCCCAAGCCTATAAACCATCAATCGAGAAACATTCCCTTGGGGACTAAAAGTTTGGATAAACAGTGAATCCTGGGAAAAAAAGGTTGTTTTCCCACAAACTCCCATTTCTTTAAAAAGTTTAGAAGTCAGATCATCTGCCCAACAAAGGATTGTTATTTGAGAGTCATCTTTTAGAAGAGACATGGCTTATCCATTTGTATCTCATTAGAATATGGTAAAAATGCTAAACAAGAAAGCTAAATAATAGAGAATTTAATCTCCCTCTGAGGCTTGTTGGGATTAGGCCGTGTCCTTATCTGCCCAGCACACTCCTGATTCTCCAGGGACTTGGGCCAAATGTCACCTGCCGGGTGAGGACTTTTGTGCCACCCACCCCAGAGCTGCCCTCACCCACCCCTGCAGAATTAGGGTCACCTGGCCTACCTCCTACAATTTCACACTTATAGAAAAGTTGCAAAAAAGGTACAAGGAATTCCTATATACTAGCATTTCTCAACCCTTTGCTGATTATTGCTCCCAAAGAGCCCTTTGTACACATTTTTTCCTAATTGCTCTCTGGCATGAAATTTTAATACCACAGATACACTGTATATCTGCTTATGGGCTCCATGTATATCTGAGCTGTATATGTAAAAAGAATAAGAATTTTTCATCCCCAAGAACAATTTTCATTCCGCTGAGAATAATTATTGCCTCTGTGACAAATGCATTGTATATACCATCTACCCAGATTCCCCCAATGCTGATATTTTACTATATTTGCTTTATTGTTCTCTCTCTATAAATGTGTATGTGTAGCACACACACACCACACACATATTAATGTATATTCATAAATATACACATTTATATATACATATATACATACATATATAATATATACATGTCTAAGCAATTTTTTCTGAACCATGTGAAAGTAAGTTGCAAAAATGTAATAGGGGGAATGGCCTGAGAAAGGGTAAAAATGTTTTACATCTCTCTAAAACCTCCTCCACTCCTTTTGGGAATTGAAACCTGCCTCCCGGCCTTAAAGGCCAGTGGTCAGGAGAGGCAGGGAGTGTCCTTTGTTCTTTGTACCACATCATTGTGGTCTCAGGGACAAGTGCTAAGCTTTCGGTAACAAAAACGTGATGCTTTACCCCTGAATATTTTAGAGAGTATTTCCTATAAATAATGATTTTCTTGACAAATTTTTCTTTGACATTTTTATCTTTTTCCACATGGCTATAAGTTTCTCAATGTCAGGAACCTATGTCTTAACCATCTTTGGAGACTGAGTACCAGGATAGGGCCTGGCATGTAGCAGGAGCTATTTTAAATGAATACATTTCATTGTGATGTAGCAGATGTCATGCATTTATATATAATTAATATTGTAATAAAATAAAAGTTTTATTTTCATATTAAAGATATAAAATATAGTGTACTATGCATAATAATACAAAATATATTGTTATTGAGAAGTGAATGGAAATCTCAGGATTGGCAGTATAAACTTTAATCACAAAGTATTCTACAGCTTCAGAAGCCAGAAGAAATTGGGTGGAAAATTTACAGACTTTGGAAGTCATTTCAAAAACAGTAACAAAACACGAGACTGCTCACCTGATGTCAATTTCATAGGACAAGAATGATGCTCCGAGTTAGTTCAGCTTTCTAGTCATTTGTAGGAGTTTGCCCTTCCAGTCTCAACATTTGTGCTGTTCTTTGAGATGCAGTATAATCCGGTAACTCACACACTTTCTTGTCTTCTTGTATTCACTCACAAATATTTATTGACAACCTTCCATTTGACAAGGAAATATTAAAGGCTCATAAATTTTATTTCTTATTTTCTATGTGCTAAAAAGATAAGTTACCTAGCCCATATCTTCCTCAATTTCTTTGATTACAAAATGGGTATCAACATATTGTGCCCTGTGCTGCTTCATAAGTCACTAGTTAGTATGGTACTGGGTGTATGGGGTGGGGGTTGGGATTCTTTACAGATTCTAAAATGAGCAGATGTAGAATAGGATTCCAGGGACTAAGATGACCCAAATAGGACTTCTTCTAGGAATTTGACATATGAATATGCTCAATATGGACAAATCTCTGTTCCACAAAACATGTGATATACAGTTGGCCCTTCATATCCATGGATTCCACATCCGTGATTTCAAACAACTTCAGATCAAAAATGTTCTGAAAAAAAAATAACAATGCAATAATTAAAAAATACAAATAAAAAATAACCCAGTATATCAACAACTTGCACAGCATTTACATTGTATTAGGTATTATATATAGGTAATCTAGAGATGATTTAAAGCATTTGGGAGGATGTGCGTAGGTTATATGCAAATACTATTTCATTTTATATAACGGACTTGAGCATCCTCAGGTTTTGGTTTGTGTGGGGGTGGGGCAGCCCTGGAACCTAACCTCCACAGAGACTGAGGGACAACTGTATATGTCTATGGTTGATGTTGATTGATTTTATAAGTTGTTTTGCTGAAGTGAGTTTCACCAATAATGACACAATGCCATTTGATAGTCCTTAGTGTAAATGAAAAAGAAAGTGTTGGTACTTGGTATTGTGATCATTTACTTGAACTTCTTGCCAACTGCTGAGACCATCTGTCCTTGAGCCTCCTCATCTCCTCAGAGACTTTGGAGACAGCCCCTCACCGGATAATCCTGAATCCCACGGGAGAGTGCCAGAATTTGGGGGAAGTTTGAGGTAGAGCTGAGAGGAGTGATGTGAGGTTCAATAAATAAAGAACAAGAGGATATCAAAGACTAATTTTATCTAAACCACAATGTCAAGTTCACAAATTTTATTTCCACACTTTATGCCTTACATTTGCACTGCAACCAATGACCAGGAGAAGCTACTCGTATCTTCCAAACTCTGAGACAAGGGACAAATCCCTGTCAGGACTGAAACAAGTGATAGCACAAGACCCAGCATCACTGAGTCCTGAGCTACGAGAGACCACAAAGGTTATAATGTCTCATCCTATACTTTTGCAGATAACATAAAGTCCCTGAGAAGGAAGTGACTTAGTTAAGGTCACAGAGCAAGTTACTGCCAAAGCTAAGACTGAAATCCAAGTTTGGCTTCTGGTTTGGGAAGTAGGATCCTTTTTTTTTTAATGCCCTTATTGGAAAGTTTAAAGATTAATGGGATGCGAGTATGTTTTGTTTCCACTTCTACTTCTTCAAAGGAAATAGTTTGCATAAATTTAAATAGTTTATGCACCATTATTTGAGATGATCAAAGAGTCCAATTAAGTATCATATTAATCAAGCAAGACTGAGAAACAGAATAGTTGTCCTCGTCCATTTTTTTTATTTCCCCACTTTGCAGATGGGAAAAATAGGGACTATTGGAAGGCAACGGTGTCACTGTGAGCTCTCTTTGAAGCTCTGGTAGGTTCCTTCTTCGCTGTCCTTCATGGCAGCTCCTAACAAAAGCTTCACAGCCATTGATTTCAAGCTGGTGAGAACGTACTGCTTAGAGCCATCTGTTAAATAGACAGCATTTTTTTTTTTTCCTTTTCAGTCAACTCTTAGTCACAGAAAACTCCTAGAGAATACAGATGTGGGTTGCGGAAAGAGGAGGCATGTGTCATGAGCAGAGACATCAGGAGTGTAAACCACTAAATCAATCAGTAACCAGGGCCTGCTTGATCTTACCCTCATAGAAACACTTCCGTCTGACGGTGGGTGCTGCTGTGTGCGCTTTGGTGCTCCAGACAATACCCCAGTTCCTCGATGGGTCACTCAGGTAGCACAGCCAGGTGATATCCAACGGATTGGTGTTCTGACAGCACCAAGGGTTAATGGCTAGTGCAGAGTTGTTCTTAATAATAATATCTTGGCTACTTCTATTTCAGAAATACTCTCCCACCATAAACAACTAGAAAACTAACAAAATATAGGAAATAGCTTATCTATATATAAACAGATAAAAATAGATAAAACAAAATCAGAAAAACTCAGTTTAAGACAAATCACTGAATAAATGGAAACAAACAAGGTGGTCTCCATAATGACCCCTGCACGCTGCCTGGAGGCACTTTTTGTATGGTCGTGCAGGGACAGGGATCCCAGGTAGAACCAGGGGTCTCACTGTGTGGAGAGACAGAGATTAGAAATTAGGGACACCAAGATGGGAGTAATTTGTAGAATGGAATAAAGAGAAGAGGAAACTGTGCAAAAAAGAGCTCCAGAAATGTGGATGGGGTCTTCTGGAGTCTTTGAGTGAATATCAACACACACATACTTAGGGTAAAATACCATAAAGTTGAGCACAAAAAAAAAAAAAAATCACAGAGTAGCTATAAGCTGTAGAATTCCCACACAGGGTAGATACAGGGAAGGGTGGCTTTTGAGCTTAGACAACCCAGAGAAAATTAATCTTCATTGATCACCTGGGGGCAAGAGGCTCATGCCTTGGTTGTAGGGTGAAACTATGTCAACAGTAAGGATTACTACTGACCCTCCCTAAAACCTTAAAAACAAGGCTTAATGAGATCAAAATGATCACAAGTAATTTAACTGACTGCCAGAACAAAGTCAAATACTTTTTAGAGGAAGACAAAAAAGTCCAGGTATTCAAGGATGTAATATTCACAGTGTCCAGCATCCAATTTTAAAAAAAGTACTAAACATAAAAAGAAGCAGGAATATGTGATTCACATATCCATCAGTTAATAGGGAAAAAAATCCCAGAAATGCCAAATTGGATGGAATTAGTAGACTGGACTTTAAAAGTGCAATTATAAATATGCTCAGTATACTTACAAATTTGAAGTAAAACATAAACATAACAAGGAGATAAAGAAATGAGCTGAATAGAACCAGATATAACATCTGAAAAAAAAAATTCTGGGTGGAGTGACAGCAAAATAGACAGCAGAAAAGAAAAAATTAATGAATTTGAAAATAGCAAAATAAAAAGCACACAAATTGAAGCAAAGGGAGGAAAAGAGACTAAAAGCAAATGAACAGAGTTTTAGTGATCTATGGGATAACAGCAAGTGGTCTAAGATATGTGTAATTACAACCCAGGAGGGAGAAGAGAGGAGAAAACAAAAAAATTTTTTTTGAAGAAATCATGGTTGAAATGTTTCCAAATCTGGTGAAAATTATAAATCAACATATCAAAAGGTCGACAAATTCAAAGCAGGATAAATACAAAGAAGATCACACTAAGGTGCTTCCTGATCAATTTGGTGAAAAACCATACATAAAGAGAGCATCTTAAATACGCCAGAGGGGGGAAAAGCACATTACATAAAAAGGAACAAAGGTAAGATTAACTGCCTACTTCTCATCAGAATTGGCGCAAGCCAGAACAAAATAAAATGGTATCTTTTAAATGCTGTATGGAATAATAAGAAAAAAATACTGTCAACCCAGAATTCTACATCTATCTATATCTATCTATCTATCTATCTATCTATCTATCTATCTATCTATCTATCTATCTATCATTAAAAAAGAATAGAGAGTTCAGAAATATTTCCAAACACACATGATCAATTTTTAACAAGGTTATTCAATGGAGAAGAGAGCGTCTTTTCAATAAGTGGTACAAGAACAAGTGGATATCCATAGGGAGAAAATGAACCTCAACCTTTGCAATATACCATATGCAAAATTTAATTGGAGTTGGATAATAGAACTAATACTAAAAGCTAATGGTATAAAATTCCTGGAAGAAAGCATAGCAGGAAATCTGTGTGGCTTAAGGGTAGTAAAAATTTGTTAGATAGGACACAAATAGCAAGCCATTAAATAAAATATGATAATTGAACTTCATCAAAATTAAAAACTCCTACTCATTGAGAAATTCCATTAAGAAAATGAAAAGCTAAGCCACAGATCAGGAGAAAATGTTCAAAGTACATGTATCTGACAAGTCACTTGTTTCTAGAATATATAAAGAACTTTTACAACTCAGTAACAAGAAAAAATAACCCAATTAAAAAGGGGGAAAAATTTGAACAGACACTCTACAAAAGATATAAAAGTAGCTAATAAATCCATAAGATGTTCAGCATTAATAGATATCAGGAAATGAAAACTTAAAACACAATGAAATACTACTACATACTCACTAGAATAGCTAAAATTAAAAACATTTGGCAATATTGAATGATGAGGATGTGCAGCAACTATAATTCTCATATGTTTTTATGGGAATGTAAGATGGTACAAGTGCTTTGGAAAACAGGTTATTGGTTTCTTATAAAGTTAAACATGCGCTTACCATACAACCCAGAAATCTATTAGAGGTATTTAGCCAAGAAAAATGAAAGCATATGTCCACAAAAAGATATTATAGGAATATTTATAGCACCTTTATTCATGAAAACCAATACCTGTAAACAACCCAAATGTTTGCTAATGGATAAAGAAATTGTGGTATATCCATACAATGAAATACTACTAATCAATAAAAAGGAACAAACTACTGATACCACCAAGACTTGTCATGGCATGGAAGAATCTCAAAAACATTACATTGAATAAAAAAATCCAGATGCAAACATATATATACTGCCTGGTTCTATTTATATAAAACCCTAGAAAAGATAAATCAAATGTATAATGACAGAAAGAAGGTAAGTGGTTTCCTGGGGCTAGGTTCAAGGGTGGTTGGTGCAAAGAGGCACAAGGAAGCATTCTAGTTACATGGAAATATTCTTTATCTTGATTTTGCTGTGGTTTTTCAGGTGTGTAAATTTATGAAAAATCATCCAACTGTCTAGTTAAAATTGATGTATCTTAGTGTATGTAAATTATGTCTCAGTAAAGTTGGCTTAAAGAAAAAGAATATACTAACTTGCTATTAAATTATAAAGAAAAAGAATATACTAAACTTTGCCCTCAAACTCCAGGGTCCTTCACTGTGATTATTCTAGCAAAGCTTGGCAAGGGCTCCATGTATAGCATGCTAAACAGACAGACACTTCAAACACCATTAGATTTTTTAGTTACAAGGCGTATGGGCAGAATGTGTTGTGGCCTGAATAAGATTCTCCTGCTTTGGACCCCATTTAAAGACAGTAGTCTATGCATTACTGAGCAACAGGGTCAGCAGAACACATTGTTATGTGGCATATGTTGCCCTCAAAATCCACAGAGGAACTAAAGAATTATTTGTTCTTAGCAGTGGGATGTGTATGGTGCAGCAATTTTTCTTTCCACTTGAAAGGGGATATTCTGATATTATCCAGACATCTGTACTTCTAGGAATATCTCTGAAATTCCTGAATTTCCAATGGATGCATCTTCTACCCTCTGTCTTACATATGTTTTACAGGGCATCTAGGGAATTTGCTCCTGCCCAATCACCTGGCCTACTAGCCTGACATCATCTAAATTGCATAAAGTTTTGTAAGTTAACAGGAGACTCAAAAGACCTGCTGTTCTAAATTATAGTATAAAACAGAAGAATTAATGTAGTCCCAAGACCAGGAATGGTGAATACTGGCAAAAGAAAACTTCTTCTAATAGAGAAAATGCATTTGCCATGTCAATAGACATACGGCAAACCCACAGCGTGAAGAGATCTACAACGGCAGCATCAATCGTAGTCGTCACCTGATACACTTATAATAATACACTGTTATTCTCCGGGACCCATCTGTCTTTTACACAGGACAAATGAACCAGTTAACTAGAGATGTGATAGAGATCACCACCTTTGCAACTTTCAAGTCTTTGTTGCTGGAATAACTTGTGCTAAGTCCCCCCAGGATGTGGCATTGCCCTTAGTTCATTACTTGGTATGGAGAAGGGTGACACAGAAGCTTCTACTTTACCCATCTTATCATAAAAGCCCTCGCTCTGCAAGCCAAAGAGCCAATGTGGTGGCTGAGAATACCTATTCAAACTACATTTTTAAGAACTATGGAAATAACAAAAGGATATGTTCATGGATACACTGGGCCCACTACGAAAATGAAGTGGCCCCAAATTCCGTTTCTCAATTGACTCCCATAAACACCCACTTTTACTTATGGATTGTGGTGATTTTCTGGAACCCTAATGATTAGCATTAGTTCAGAATCAATGTCCAATAATTCCTAAAAGGTCCAGATAGTTTTCTTTTTCTAGGGCAAAATTATTTGTAACTTGCTGAAGTTTCCTTGGAGGAACTGGAATGGAAATTTAGAGATCTCAGAGTGTGATCCCTGGACCAGCAGCATCAGCATCACCTGGGAACTTCTCAAAAATGAAAATTCCTGGGACCCACCCCAGACCCACTTAATCCTGACCTCAGGACACGAGACCTCGAAAAATGCATTTTAACAAGCCCATCAGGGATTCTGGGACACACCAAAATTTGAGATCCACTGATTTAAAGTATATATATTATATTTATTATGGTATGACCTTTTTTTTTCCTCTCCAAGCATAAGCATCCTCCCTTATTCCAAGGGGCTCTGGATCTGTGAACTGACTCAGGTGTGAGAATTGTGTGATGGGCTATGACTATGATGTGATTAGTTAGACTTCTGTTCATCAACCCTATAGCTCTTACTTATGCGATCATGTTGGACCTTAGTTGGATGCTCATGTTTTTTTGCTTCTAAGATTCCCTGATCAACTAAGTATTGCCAACTTCCAAAGATTTCCTGTGGCTAAGCCATTCTAATGACAACTCTAGCCCTGCTGCCTATTACGGTAACTACAGCCACTTTGTCTCTGGAGTTAAAGTGCCAATGCATGACTTCTGACCATCACCCCTTGGAAAGTTAGGAAACCCATGTCAAGGACAATATATCTAACCTGTCATCAGCCTTTCAAGGACAGATACTACAACACTTAATCAAGGATACTGTTGCTCCCTTCACCACTGCTTTTCAAACCACGAGATGAAGCCAATCCCATGATAAACAATGTCCTCCAACACCCCTACCACCACCATACCACCACTGTAAGTCCCCATTTATTGTTCTACATGATACTAAGGAATTTCCTGCATCTCCATTTCACTCATTTTAGGCCACTGTTGAATCCATTTTTAATTAAACAATTTTTTAAGCATTCCCAGTTACTCTGTCTAGCCCACTGAATCCAGAATCTTTGTAAGTATACCCATATAGATAATTCAGGGCAACCTAAAAGGATGCCCTTCTCTCCTTGATCCAGCATTCTCAGAGTCCATTCCCACACATACCCACCTCCTGCAGGTGTTTCTAATATAAATTAGCAAGATCTTGCTAATTTCTATTATATTTTGGTATATAAGCTTTCTCCTCCTGGATTTTTGTAATTGTTCTCCTGGACCAGCAGTCCTCAAACTTTTTGGCACCAGGGACTGGTTTTGTGGAAGACAATTTTTCCACGGACAGTGGGGGTGGTGGGGAGGAGCAGCAGCTGTAAATACAGATGAAGCTTCATTTGCTGGCCTGCTGCTTACCTCCTGCTGTGTGGCCCTTAGGAAAGCAATTTTTCCATGGAGAGGGATGGGGAGGTAGGGTAAGGAGGAGCTCAGGTGTGATGCACCGCCTGGTTCCTAACAGGCCACAGACAGGAAGCTGGCCACGGCCTGGGGGTTGGGGACCACAGTCCTGGAGCATGCCAAGATCTGACTCTAGTCAGTTCTGGGGGGCATAAGGAATAGTGGGAGTGAAGAAGAGAGAGAACTGCTTTCCCTTCAGAGGTAACCATCTCAGATGAAGTCTTCAAGTAAGGAAGGACCTATCTCATCAGATGGAGAAGCGGCCATTTCTGCTGGGAAGAGAAGCTCAGTGTGGGCTGGGAAATGGAGTTTGCATGAGCTTCCAGATCTTACCATATGTTACCATGCAAATTTTTGATGTCCTATCCTTTCCAGATCAATCTCTAACTTTTAAGTAAGGGATGTGATAAGGCTGAGAATTAAATTTATTTTGTTATGTAGTGATTTGTAGGATCAGATCCTTTTTCTGATTTTTGAGGTACCTCAACTGAAAAGAGATAAGATTTTTCCAAGAGAAAAGATATTCTTTTCAGGAAGTTATAGAAAGGCTCCCATCTCTGACCATGCCTTGATCCAGGAATTTAAAACACTAAGCCTATCTTATTTTTCTTTCAGCTCTCCGTAAAACTAAGGGCTTGACGTTAGTGTAATACCTTTGCTACTGCAAGGGCAGGAAAACCAAATGCTTCCACGTCTATGCTTTCCAGAAGAGAATTCAGAGACAGCAGAAGTGCAGCTCCGAGTCTCCTGTGAGTGCATCTGCTGGAGGAGGCTGAATTCACATTTGCACCAGGGCAGTGTCAGGGAGTTTGATAAAGGAGCCTTAACTTCCTGGTACCCACTGTGCAGCAAAGCCTGCTACAGAGCAGTTTGGATAGAGTTGAGTGAACCTGTCTGCAATATAAGCTATAGTAGGCAATACTCAAAAATCAGGAAAATTCACATAAAAATATGATTTTTGGATTTAATCAGAATGTCTGACCACACAGGGTCCACAGACCTATGTGGTCACAATTGGGAAGGGCTGAGTGACACTTGCCACGTGCTTAACACTCTTAATTGTTTCTTATATCTGCTGTCTTACGTTTGATCATCCCTTGTTGCCCCTTGAGTTCACAATACCCTGCTCTAGTCCCTCGCTCAGCCCTTGTCAGGGCCAAAGCCCAGGAGAAAGTGGGACTGATCCACACCAGGACAATAAATGTCTTTTGAAGAGGGAGATTTCTCCTCCAACCCCCAAACCAGCCAAACCTTCCAGGAGTGAGTTTACAAGCTCCCTAACCAATAGGGAGAATTTTCTGGCTCCATAGGGACTAAGAAATTCAAAAAGAGGGAGAAAGACTAATGACTCTTGAATAAAAGCCTTTGATCACCCTCTAGGCAACACCAGGGCAACTTCTCTCCCAGGAAATGCCTCACCATCATGAAAGTCTCTTCCTTAACACTTCATCACCTGGCAGCCCAGGGACCTCCATCTCTATGCCTTACTTTCGACCTCTCCTGGCCTTGAATCTTACTCCTGTCTTGACACCTCCTCCAGCTAGACCCAGCAAAGCACTAATAGGCGAGGCTTAGAAGTCTTCCTCCAAGATAACAGATACATTTTCATGGTGACTATGATGGTTTAAAAATATATCCACGAATTCTCTGACCATTCTTCCCTCAAAAAGTGGAGCCTAATTCTTCTCCCCTTGAGTTGGGCCAGAAATATTGACTCCTTTCTGAAAAATAAACTATGGTGGAAGTAATAGTATGTGACATCAAGCAGAGGTCATAAAACGTACTGTGGCTTCCTCCTTGCTCTTTCTCTTGGGCTGCTCACTCTGGGGGAAGCCACGCACCACATCTCGAGGACACTCAAGCAATCCGTGAAGAACTTCCAACAACCAGCACCTGTGAGTGAAGCATCTTGGATGTGAATCTTCCAGTGCCAATGAGGTCTCTGGATAACCACAGCCCTCGCCAAAATCCTAACTACAACCTCATGAGAGGCCCTGGGCAAAGCTCTTCCAAATTCCTGACCCACACAAACTGTGTGAGATGATGCATGTTGCTGTTTTAAGCCACTAAGTTTTGGGCTAATTTGTTACACAGCAATAGATAATTAACACAGTGACACCATGACCTCTTTCCCTGTCCAAGCTATGGGCATGGGAATTATGAGCCAGAGAGGAAGGAACCATCTATGGCAGATCGTCGGGGAAGATATTCTGGGAAATGTGACCTTTCTTCAAATCGTACCTTTTTTATAAACCGTGACAGCCCCTCCCCTCCCACCCGTATGATGTGGCTATTGATACCACTGGATTTAGAGGGAACTTTGGAACTTACAAAGAAATATCTGACAAGTACCTCTTCACATTTCCTTTCTGACAATTCTATGGAGCAGGCAGCGCAAGTATTATTTTCCCCAATTTAAAGATGAGAAAACTCAGGCCCAGAGTTTCAAATGTCGAATGGATAATATGTGACAAAGCCAGAGTTTGTATTGAGGCCGCTCTGATTCCACGTCTTGGTTGTCCCCATGGCCCCTTAAAAGTGTCATTCCTATTATGTGGGGGTCCTTTAGATTCAACGCAGCCTACTTAATAGTAAGAAATGAGATTTACCGAGTGCTCGGTGCGTGGTAAGGTTGTCAGTAGACAGTGCTTCTATTATTGTTGTGTTCCTGAATGCTGTGTGCTGGGAACACAGAGGTGAACAAGACCAGGCCCTTCTTTTAAGGAGCGCGGGCTGGGAGAGACAGCGGATTTTGCTTTATTTGCTGCATATGAAATGCTTGGTATGCTGTACACTGCAAGGATTGCAGGGGAAAGCTGGCAGCTCTGATTTAGAAAGGAAAAAGAAGGTTCCTGGTGGAAGTACGGCTAGGCCAGGAAGACTAAGGCCAGGGTGGGATGCCCCGGGCCACTATGGATCCATGTTCTGCCCTCCTCAAGTCCAGACACCTGCCCAGAGCTGGCACCCATGGAACAGGAAGAAAACAGTGAGCATTAGGAACACCCCACTCTTCTATTTAGAGGATAATTATTCCCATTTTCTTGGATCTAAAGTGACTTACTGAGGTGCAAGAATTAGCCAAGACATCTTAGGAGAAAATGCCTGGAATGGGACCCTACCTTAGTGGGGGCTACCCAGGAAATGACTATATTAAAATCACTTCCTAGAGTTCACAGGACAGAGTGATGGGATTGGTTAGAGGTAGAGGGAGGCCCAAGGCAGAGGCGGAGGAGCATAGCCCTTGTGACACCAAATACCTCCCACTAGGGTATCCAGAAGTCCCGTGGTGCCACCAAAGGCTTTTGCTGAGGAAGGAATGAGGACTGCTCTGAGTGCCTGGGCCCTGCGCAACCACTGAGGATGGCCTGTTTTTGTTTGATTACTCTTCTCTTGCATTTTTTTTTCTTTTTTTATGGATCACCAAATTCCTGTCATTCTTTGTGTGCAACACCCATTAAACCTAAACTATTCTTCAAGACAAAGAAAACATCGGGTCTGGGGACATACGCCAGCAAGAAGTACATGACCTTCTCTTTCTGGGGCACTGATATTTTAAAAGAAACAAATGCGTGATATCGAATGTCCCATCGAGGCTCCCTGACTGAGCAGCTCTTCTCTGTCCCAGAGAAGCAGCAAACTGGGAAACGCCCCCAAATGATTATGGGGTGCCGACAAAAACAGATGATCAAATTCCTCTCCTAGTCAGGAAGGCAGGGGGTAGGGCGTGTGTTTGTGTGTGTGTGTGTGTGTGTGTGTGTGTGTGAGAGAGAGAGAGAGAGAGAGAGAGAGAGAGAGAGAGAGAGAGATTGACAGTGAGCTGCTTGTCATGGCACTGGGGACCCACTGCTGTCCCCTTACAGACACAGATGAGAATTGTTGGACTTTTGCTCACCCCTGTAAAAACACAAGACACAATACAGCTTCTCTCCAAGGACACATTCCACCTGGAAGTCTTTGCCTCAAGGTAAAACGTGGACTATTTGGCCCCCTCCCTGCCCCACCTACCTGGCACAGACCCCTGCAGATGACAGCACCCCTTTGGCTCTGTGCGTCATGGAGCTCAGTGCCAGGGCAAATAGGCAGAGGGAGCGCCATGGTGCCTGGCCAGGGAAGTGAGGGCTGAGCAGGGGAATGGGGCCTGCTGACCACCGGCACCGCTCCCCCTGTCCCGCACCCCTTAGCGGGTTCTCTGTGGGCCACAGCCATGGCCATACCTTGCTTCTGATTCTCTGTTTCTCAGCAGCAAGTGAAGGCAAAGTGGAGGAAAGGGAAATGTGATCTCCAGTGGATTGCAATATCTTGCTGCTTCTAATCCTATTCAGGTGGTGACTGTAGCAAAAACGGAAAACAGGCCAACATGCAGGATGGATATAAACCCTGATTATTACCCTGATGAATGCATGCTGGCTGAATTGAATTCAAGTCCCAGTGATGCATTATTAATGGGCCTCAGGTTCCAACCCAGGGTTGGAGACGGGGCTTATGTGACGTGGGAAGGGGAGGCCATGGGAGGGTCTCTCCCCATAGAGGAGCTGGGCCGAGGATGCAAGCAGCCTCCGAGCCTGTCCCAGACCACAACTGGCTGAGCGCCCAGCGCCCCCGCCAGGACTGCCTACTGCACACCTGCACCCCTGCACCTCTGCTCTGCTTCTCTCAGGCCTGTGCTACAGGTGATTTATTCTCCCCTGGAGCCTCCCCAGGGCCAGACTTGGGGAGTGAGCGTGGGGGGACCGTGCTCCATCTTCTCCACTCTCTAGTGAAGGACTCCCCAGTGAGGAGAGCTGAACACACTGTCTTGCATGAGTAATTTGTCTTCTCCTTTGCTCTTTTGAAGAGCTCAGAGCACCCAGCAGACAGGATGTTCTGCACCCTCCACAGCTCCCGGAGGGGGAGGTAGGTTTTGATCCCCTCGCCCATTTTTTTTTAATAGAGGCGGAAATGACAGCCCAGAGCAATAGACGTCCCCGAGTCAGCTGGCTGCAGCAGAAGCCGAGTTGGGCTAACAGGAAGCAGGCAGGAAGGGCTGACCTGGTGCGAGTCCTTCACGGAGGCAGAAAGTCTCCGGGCTGATCCCACGCTCATCACTATAGGCACATGGAAGAGATTCTAACAAGTAAAAGTCCTGGTGTACGTTGCACCTTGTCCCAGAAGCTAGGCAACGAGTAGGCTTTTATGTCTGTCTGTTTTAACTATTAATAGCAAAGGGGCTCTCTTCTAAGACAATACTACTGGCCATGTAGAAATATTGCAGCTCCACCCAAGCAGTTACAAGGCAAAGGAGAAGTACTGCTTCTTGCAAACTACAGTCCCAGGGAGGTCAGGAAATGAAGGCAAAATTTCCCTGTCAGATGTCTCTGATGGATGATTCTCAGATTTTTCTGCCAAATGGATGGAACAAGAAGAGAGACCCAAGTTTTTGGGTTTCAAGGTCTGTCTATGTGGTGGACTCACGGCTGGGTGATAGTGACCAGTCTCTAATCTTCTTTTGCCTTTATTTTGAGCAGATTCTTGCTAACCTATCTCACTGCCTCTGATCTTTCCTTCACCACACTACAGCAGGAATGATCTTTTCAAAAACCCAAATCTGCTCATGCCACTCCTGTACTGAAAACAGACAATGGCTTTCCATAGTCTTCAAAATAAAACCTGAACTCCTTAGCTCAGCATGAAAGGCCCCTGTCTCTCTCAGCGGACTTATGAAACAGCCAGCTCTTCTTCTGTTCACTCCATGCTCATTAATTCATTCATTTGTTCAGACATCAAACTGGAATTTATTAAATGGTTACTATCTCCGGGCCAGTGCACCAGGCACTGGGAATATAACACTCGTGACTGTGTCTAGAACATGATCTGACCAAGACTCATGGGATCTGTTTCCATCCTTAGAACTTATTTCCTCTCTGTCCACAGCTCCCTCCTTGCTTCCTTCACCAGCCAGCTTTACTGGGCCATGAGTTTTCTCCTTCTGTATCTTTCCTGCCCCTCCCAATGCCACTCCTGCATGCTCTGATAGCACACAGTGCAGTAATGGGGTGTTATTTTATCGGTTTTTCCACTTAGTGTATGAGCTTTCGGAGGGCAGGGACTTTGTCTTATTTCTGACACCTAGCACGGGGCCCGGCTCATGGTGGTAACTGTAGCGGTCACAGTTTCGCTGCAACATTGACTTCGGCCAATGAGATGTGAGGAAAAGTCTGCTGGGAGCTTCTGGGAGAGAAACCTGGAAAGCAACTGTGCCTTGTTTTCTCCAGGGTGTCATACCCGGGAGTGATGCCTTGGACTGCTGCAGTCACCCTGCTGTCCAAGTGCAATTAGCTTTTGAAAGACACCAGTGATGAGGACTGGTGAGAGAGATGGAGGGAACCTCAGCCCAAGATCGTCCTACTTCTCGCCTTGAAGTTATGTGAACAGCAAATTGCTTATAGCTTAAGTCATTCTAATCAATCCCCTTCCCTTCCTTTTCCTCCTCTTTCTCCTCCTTCTCCCTTTTCTTTTCCTTCTTGCCTTCCTCCTCCTCCTTTTTCTTCTTTTCCTTTCTTTTTCCTGCCAAAAATCTTCCAACTGACTTGAAGCTCAACACCTATCTTTTGCTGGCTTGACTGTGTAGGTCCCAGCAACTGAGTCCAGCTTGCAGCGTCTGGGGTCGATAGTCTCTGCCCTGCTAACCTGCGGGCTCTCTGAGGGAGGGAATCTGTTGTCCAAAATTGTCCTTTCACTCTCCTCTCCCAAGTGTTTGCCTAGTGTCTGTTACACAGTGAGGCGCTCCATAAATGTCTGTAGAATTGCAGTCTTCAACTACCTTTTTTTCTTGTATCTTGATTCCAATTTATCACTTATTTTTGTACCACATAATTTTGTATTTTATTCTGTAGTTTGTTCTCACATTGCTTTCCGTTGGAAGTCTTGCACTCCCCAACAAGATGCTAAAGTCTTGAAGAACAGCCTCTGAGTCTCATCTGCATCTTTGGTGTCCCCACAGGCTCTCAGCATTTGCAGGGCTCATAGGAGGCAGCTACCAGCTGCCTGATGGACCACCTCTGAAACCCCGGACAACCCCGGACCTCAGTTCGCAGTTGTGCGATTTACGCTTGTGCCGAGCACTAGTGCACATTGGGCTCAGTTCTTTAATGACTGAAAGTCTCTTTTTCCATTCCTTTTCTTTTGTCTTCTTTTCTTTCTTTCTTTTTTTCTTTTTAGAGATAGGGTCTCACTCTGTCACCCAGGCCAAGGTACAGTAGTTCACTGCAGCCTCGAACTCTTGAGCTCAAGTGATCCTCCTGCCTCAGCCTCCTGAGTAGCTGGGACTACAGGTGCGCGCCACTACACCCGCCTCTCACGTTTTTCTTCTTTATGCTGTACTAAGGCAGGCATGGATCTGGCATCAATAAAGGATTTGTGATTAACGGATGAGAATGTTAAACTGCTGTCTCCCCACAAGTCACAATCCCACAACACTATTTTGATGAACATAAACCTCTCAAGGACTGGTGTAGTAGAGGTGAAACTGACATTTTTTAGTATCTTATGGGGTGGGGGGCTATTTTTGAAAGGGACGCCACAGCCTGACATCCTTGTCCAGCCATCGTGATGACTTTGAAGTTATCTATGAGTACTTACAGGGATCCCAGTTTTTTTTTTTTTTTCGGTCTACCAGACATTTCTATTTTTGAAGCTCTCCTTCTTAAGCATGTGCTTGTGAGTCTCCAAAGAACCACGCACTCACAACTACTGTTTGCTAAGAGGGCCCTTGGCACTCTGTGTTCTGTCCTTAAGAAGTCCTCTGACAAGATGCTCCAGCTGCCTGCGTTTCACGCCTGGCCACGTGACTGATATTCAAGAGTACAACTCAGCACTTTAAATTATTTACACCAACTCCCAACAAATAACCGACCGGGGAGAGGTAAATACAGGGGCCTATGCATTCCCGTTCCTTCACTGCCACTTTAAACAGAGTTTCTCCTATCTTGGTGATGGATTTTGACCCTAGTTAAACACAGTACCTCCCAGAGACATTTTAAAACCTAAAAACCAAGAGAAAACAGGGATTGAGTAAGAGTCGACAAATCTGTCCTCATTTTTTTCCTCCTTATTTTATTTATCTGAGTGGTCCAGCTCCTCTCTCCAAATCTGATGAACAGGTTTTCCCTTTGAAGAATGGTTATGCATTCTTTGCCTCATTTAGTTTCCACCTGAGTGTGGACGTGGGGGTGGTGAAGGGAGGTGGTGAGTCACATGTACGTTTATGTGTCAAGAGCATCCGCAATATATAGGAGGGAATGCCAGAAAGCTGTGCTTTTAAATTCAACCTCCTATGTCAGTGCTCTGCCACCAATGAAAATATCCCGATTTAAGACAACTTTTGACATGTGAGGCAGTGTGCTACGTGCCCCGGGGGATGCGAAGCTGTGTAAGACATATTCAGCCCCTCCAGAGATGCTACAGGCTATGAGTGGTTCTCAAAAGGGTGGGAAACTTTTTATTTTTTCAAAATGTATTTCTTTTTTATTATAAGAGGAATTCAATGTCGTGAAAATTTGGATAAAGTAGAAATGTATTGTAAAGACAGTAAAATTTCCACCTCCCCATCTCTAATGCCGGGGAGAGACACTATTAAGAATTTTGTTGTAGGCGAGATGTGATGGCTCACATCTGTTCCTAGCACTCTGGGAGGCTGAGGTGGGAGGATCGCTTGAGCTCAGAAGTTGGAGACCAGCCTGAGCAAGAGCAAGAACCCGTCTGTACAAAAAATAGAAAAATCAGCCAGGCGTGGTGGCACTTGCCTATAGTCCCAGCTACTCTGGAGACTGAGGCAGGAGGATTGCTTGAGCCCAGGAGTTTGAGGTTGCAGTGAGCTATGATGAGGCCACTGCACTCCAGCCCAACAACAGAGCAAGACTGTCTTTAAAAAAAGAAAAGAATTAAACTTTCAGAGTTTTTATGCATATAGAAACATGCATTCTTAATTGGTAATTGGCTCATATGATACTGACTGTTGTCTAACCCATTACATGGGATGTCTATATCATTACATATTGACATCTTATCATCATTTTGCTTTTCACTGGCTGTATAATATTCCATCATATGTGTGTAACATAATGTCTCCCATTGAAGGGACGTTTCAGTTCTCTTTTTACTCCTTTGGAAACAGTGTTGCAGTGAAAAGCCTGGTGCATTTACTGTTTTTTACACTTGTTAAACCAGCTTCTGCTTGGGGAGATCAAGGAAGATTTCAGAGAAAAGGTGCAATTTTAATAGAGCCAAGGGAAGGGAAGAACACGAGCAAGAGTAGAGGAACAAGGTATATTCAGGGCTCTGTCAATAGAACTGTTGGGTTGATGTGTGGTCTCAATATTCAGTAATTTATTCCAAACAAAAGAGTTGAGATGAAGGAGCAGTTTGCAAGGGAATGTCAGTTCAGGGTCAGATACATTGAATTTGCAGTGACTCTCATGTCTATCTGTGCATAGAGGGTCTTGGGCAGATGGGAGCTACCAGAGCCTGGAAGGGACCAGACTGTCCAGGAAGCACTGGGGAAGCTAAGACATGTCAAGGGTCATTGTGCAAAGATGATTCAACAGGGCTTGCACGTGAAGGGGCTCAATGGAGTGTACAGGCAGTTTCCTCCTCCATAAAATGGGGATAATCCCCATACCCCAGGGGTGCCATGAACACCGAGCTAAATAATGGGTAAACTTTCAATAAGAAACAGTTGCTACTAATACAACATTTAATTTGGTCATGAACTTTGTCTGTCGTTCCCCAAATAATGGCTTTCAGATTGCTAGCTTACGGTATGAAGAGTGTGGATTACAATGACCTTTTCAGAGAGCAACTGCGAAATCGCGGAAGGCGGCTGGCTGTGTTTTCTCAGTGATTCAGTGGAAACTTAAGAGTTACCTCCAAGATCTGTATCTGGACTAAATACTTCGGGGCACTTTCCCATCTGCGGTTGCTGAGTTAGATTGTGTCCCTTTTATCTAACTCAATCCTGCCTCCTCCACCCACTACACCACCAACTTACAGAGACTTGTTTTTGTTTTTAGAGGAGAAAGGAAAGATGGGAAGACACACTCTAAATATTTAGAGTCAGTTTCAGAACTATGTGTTATTCAAAGCACCTTCAAGCACCAGGGTTCTTGAAACAAAAACTGTCATCTTGCTCTGCTGTGTTCGGTCTGGCAGGAGCCCCGACTTTAAGCACGCACTTCACGTGCACAACACCCAGCCATCGGCGGGGAGGGATCGACCCTGCGCGCGGAGAGCTACGTGCCTGGCGCAGCTCACTCGCCATCCAGCTGGGGCAGCCTCTCTGGGCCTCCGCTTTCTTATCAGTAAAACGAGGGGGTTGAATATGATGTCTTTATGTTCCTTGTTTGCAGGATATCACAGCCTCCGGTCGCAGAGGCGTCAATGTGGCATCGATGGGACAGCGCCACGAGGCCTGCTTTGCAGATTTGAAAATGGAAACCCAGAGAGGTGAGTGACCTGGCTAGACTGAATGTGGTTCCCTGAGAGATGAGACCAGAACCACATGTCCCCCAGCTGATTTCTAATGGTGACACTGTCTTCTGACAGTTTCTGAGTCCCACTGGGGGAGAGAGAGAAGGCCGAGTGTCTGCGGACAAACACCTTCCACCCCCGGCAGCCACAGCTGTCAGGCAGACCACTCACATCTCTTCACTTCTCCCCTCCCCTTCGCACTGTTCTTCCAGATGCTCTGAACTACTTTAAGTTCTCACGGTCCCTGCTTTCTTTCACCTCCTGGTATTTGCATAAACTAGGGGTTGGGGGGGGGCTTGGAAAATTCTTTTCCCCATTAATCCTCTTCCCGCGTGAATTCTTCCTCCCCCTTCAGGTTTTCATCCCATTACTGCCTCTTCAGGTAGCTTTCCCTGACCCCAACTCTAAGCTGGGTGGGAGGCCGCGTCTCTGGACCCCACACGACTCTGCACTTTCCCGACTGTTG
Organism: Lepilemur ruficaudatus; assembly: GCA_963574885.1. NCBI lineage: Eukaryota > Metazoa > Chordata > Mammalia > Primates > Lepilemuridae > Lepilemur > Lepilemur ruficaudatus. The sequence continues at coordinate 57,936 of CAUYRT010067746.1, read as the reverse complement.
TGGTAATAGTATTTACCACCCCACATGGTAAATGCCTGTTAACTCCTGTCACAGATGAAAAGCACACTTGATAGTCTACAAATCAAAGTGGCTTAAACGAGATGAAGGTTTAATTTCTTTCATGTAACATAAGGTTTGATGATAGGCTGTCCTGAGTTGGTATGGTAGCTGTGTGGTCAACAGGTTATTAAAGCTTTTTGTTCTAATATCCATAGTGTTACCTCATGACTGCAAGATGGCTGTTGGAGTGCAAGCCATTGCATTCATGAAAGGGGCAGGAGCAAAACGAAATAACTCCCACAGGAGTCAGCCCCCTTTAGTGAACTTTTCTGTAAGCTCTACCAAGAGACAGCTATCCCTTGCCTGTCCCTACCTGGTAAGTGCAGTCTTTTAGCAGCCTGAGAAACACCAGGTACCTGTGGCAAAGTAGAGGAAGAGAGAGCTGTTGGGCAGGCAGAAGGAAGTCTCTGTCACTCAAGCTACTCAAGGTATGGCAGGCAATCCTGTCAGTCTGTGAGCAGATGAACATGGAAAGGTAAGCATTTAGAAACAACAGCTGGGCCTTCACCACAGGGAGTTTGAGAAACCCCCCCCCCCCCCCCGGGAGACTGCAGGCGACCTGAGGGCAGGCACCGCTGGGGCCTCCACAGCCTAGTGCGGAGGTGCTGCGTGAGCCGCTGAGGCAACATAAGCCGCAAATCCACTGTCACCACCTGGTTCTTGCTCGGCTCACCTTCTCCGGCGTGTCTGAGTCTCTCCGTCTCCCTCCTGACCTCCTTTTCTTGCTCTTCTCCGTCAGTCCTATGGGCGTCTCCCTGGTCCCCGTTTCTCTCCCATCCCTTCAATGTGGCGATGCCCCAGGTGTCAGCCCATAGCCTCTGCAGGGGAAGGAGGAGGACAACCCTGCCAGCCGGGCTTTCTCCTGGCTCCAAGGCACTCCCCAGGTGCTTGCTGGGAGGCGTCCCACACTGAACTTTCCTCCCCTGGGTCAGGCTGACAGTCCTAGGCTCAGAACCGCAGCCCCCTGCTTGAACAAGAAGAGCTCGTTTACTGTTGCTGTGACCCGGCATGATAAGGTACCACAAGCTGGGTGACTTTACAAAGACAGTTGATGCTCTCACAGCCCAGTAGGCTGGAAGTCAGGTGTGGGCAGGGCCGTGCACCCCCAGAGCCTCTCAGAGAGGGTCCCCGGCCTCTTCCGGCTTCTGGTGGCCCCAAGCAGTCCTTGGCTTGTGGCACCTCACTCCAGTCGCTACCTCTGTCTTCACGGGGCTGTGCTCTCCTCTGTCTCTGCATCTTCACATGGCTACTGTCTCTCTGTGTCTCTCCTTTTTAAAAAAAAAAAGCCACCAGTCGTATTGGATAGGGGGGCCTCTGACTCCAGGATGGCCTCATCTTAACTGATTACATCTACAAGGTCCATATGTCCTAGTGCCACATTCTGAGGTCCTGGGAAGCACAATTTAATGCATAACATTCCTCTTTATCTTTCTTTGCCTAATTATTGCTTAGTGGAAATGTCATTCAGGGTCTCTGGGATGCAGACTGAAGCAGAGTTTAAAGTGCCTACCTGGGGGAGGGGTCTTTGGGATCAACCCCTGTGGAAGGGAGGGACAGCCAGGAACCAGGAGAAGTTGGACTGTGAAGAAGGACCAATGGCCGCCTCTCTGGAGCTGATACGGCCCTTCAGAGGATCCTAAGTTGGACCCAAATGGTCTTGCCTACTGTGACCACCTGAACTGGTCTGAGGAAATTTCAATGCTAAAACTAGGAGCTCCCAGGCCAACTGAGATGGGTGTCACCTTATACTTCTGTATCAGTCAGTCTTAGGGGTGCCTGAGGTCGAGGCCCTACATGGAATAGCAGATGTCACTGAGCACTTCCTTTCCTAACAGTGAAGAGAGAAAATCTGAAAACAGATTTAACAGCCTGTAGTGGCTTCCCTTGAACATTTTTTAAGAGGAGAATCACAGAATTTTCATCATTGTGTTCCTCATTCAAAAATCTTGCTGTGTTAAGGCCGTATCTCCCTGCATAGCTCCACATCCCAGCCTCTGCAGTCTGCCCAGCTCTGGGAACGTTTGCTGCAGGCAGCTGAGAAGGGGCCTTCTGTTTCTCTTGTCCCCTTTGCTCCCGGGGGTGCCCTGTGGAAGCCATATCTCGCTTCCCCCAACCGTTCAGACTGGCTCCTACTCAAGGTCCAGACCTTCTTGGGACTATGTCAAACCCCACGAGCTTCAGGGGGTTGCTCTTCCTGCAGCAGCCCCTACCCTTACACTAGGCCAAGAGGGGCCCTGCTCTGGGGCTGTGGGACGGTGACCAGGACTCTGTTTGTCAAACCACAGTGTTTTTTGTAAGAGAAAGGACGGACACTCCTCCCTCAAGGATATACCTTTGGTCACTTCGGGCAATTGCTCATTCCTAATTTAGTACAGTCCCCCACCCCACTGTGAGTCACTCCCCAGGCCCATCCGGGACTGACCAGGCCTTCTCAGCTTGCTCCCAATCAATGGCTCCAGAAAAGGCAGTTTTATTCACTGAAGTCACAGATCAATGAGACCAGATTTGCATATGAGCTTAGTATATAAATCCTGGGGTGAGGCAATTATTTGCCTTCCCTGCTTCCTCCCATTCCCTCCCTCTCTTGTTTCCTGGGCTCACTCTCCCTTCTGTTCTTTTGTCCTTCTCTTCAGATAATGTTCTTTCTTTAGAGACTCTTCCTTTCTCCTAAGCCCCTGAGCCCCAGCTGGGGTCGCATCCTACTCTGTGTCCCCACGCACCGCACAGTGGTTACCTGCGAACTCACCTCTCTCCGGCCAGCCCCAGCGCTCTGTGAGCAATGTGAGTGTCCTCCTTGGTCCCCAGCACAGGACAGAGGGCCTGCCTTATGGCCAGTACTCAGTTCAGTTTATTGTACATGTGACTCTTTTTCCTCCTCTTCTCCCTTCTTCTTTCTTCTGTTCCCCTCTCTTTTCGCTCACCTTCCTTAACAGGAAGATGCCTACAGGTGCCCGGGAAAGGAGGAGCTGATGTATGGCACCACAGTTGGGACTCCCCACATCCCAGAGGCCAAGGGGGCCACCCGGGTAATTAGGATTCTTTTCCTTGTGTGACAATGTCACCTGCAACAGGTGTTCCCCAGTGTGCTCCCCCACCTCCAGGGTGCCCTTCTCTTGACTGAAGGCTTTGGGAGCCTCCCGTGGAGGCAGTGGCCCCATTGGACCAAATGGCATTGGAGGTTGCCTAGAGAAGCCGGTTCTTTCAGGTCTCTGACAGGTGGTGCCTTGTAGGTTCCCTCTATTTATATTTTCTATCTTGACCCAAAATTTGTAAGGCTCACACAGCTTCCAAACAGATACAACTTTGGGGTTTATTTTTGGCAGCTCGATCATGTTTCCAACTGTTCTTTCCTTTACTTCTGGGTTATCGAACAAAGTAACACTGGCACATTTGGGGGCCTCTCCTCAATGCTAAACTGATATTTAGAGAGTGATCTTTTCAAATAAAATTGGCATGCATCACTGTCAAGACAACCTCTTGCATCATTAGCGGTCAGGAAGCAGCCTCAGAGCCCACACAGTGCACTGGCTGGTTGAGATCAGAGGCCCCGGGGCTTTGTCATTGTTACCTATAATCACAGTAGCAGCGTGTTACTGTGCACCTCCACGGAGAATCTTATTTGGGTCTTACATCAACTCTCATGAGGTCCAGTTGTCATCACATCCATTGTCGGTGAGTGAATTGAGGCTCCGAGATGTTCTGTGACCTGCACAGAGTTCCATGGCACCACCTCCAGCACCACCTGCAGCACAAACCCAGCCTTCTATTTCCACCTCGTCGCTCTTCCCACTGTGCCACGATGTACAGGTGAGAGCGGTGTTGCAGAGGGATTAGCGCCGGCACTCTCCTGGGGGCTGCCACTGACCTAACTGACAGTGTGGGACCATCCTCTGATGAAGCCACTTTTCCCAGGGCAGAAATTCTGCCCTGTGTTCAAGAATGTGCAAACACCGAGCCTCCCTGCTCCAGCTCCCAAAAACACTAAACAGTGTTCAAGTCTCTCCTCTTCCTGTGCACATCTTCCCTCCCACCGAGCCTCTCCGCACCAGCCTTCCTTCTCCCTCCTGCCCTCTGATGGTACCAAAGCCCATTAATAACCGTCATCTTGGTCAAAAATATTGTGCAGTTACTCTCCTGTCCCAACCTTTGCTGAAAAAGAATCTGGTTAATTAACATTGATTACAATCCACCAACTGCGAGTAAAAATCGATTGCTGCCGTCTCTAATTTGAATGCTCTTCTCTCTCCTTATCTCTTATGAGGAAAAAAGAGACAGGGTGAGAAAGGGAAGAGGGGAGAGGAGAGAGGATATTTTTTAAGCAGTCCAATTTCCAGTGTCCCTGGCGAGGGACATTAGTGATGTGCTGGTCCTTAGATCTCGCGCACTCTCCTTCGGCATGGCCATTTTTCAGTGTGACGTCTAATTGCTGCAAATAGTCACTGTGCACATTTGGGCCTAGTTCATAGCTCCCTTCTTTATTGAGAGAGGAGCAATGGTATTGATTCCGGATGGCCAGGGAGAATGCCGGAGAATATTAGTAAGGAGCAGAGAGAACACAGTACATAAACTTTTATGACACAACGTCAAGCTGGATTGTGAAGACATAAATGAAAAGGACAACACGGTCTGTAATTACCTTAAGCCCACATCTTCCATCTGCTGGGGAAGGCGGCCCATGCTGGCCAGGGCTGATCACAGAGAGGGATGAACTGTCCAGCTCCCTGGAATAGTAGCCCGTAGTTGTTGCTCCTCATGGTTGAGAAAGAATATATGGGGCATATAAAAGCACCTGTCTCTGGCCACAGTCTAGCCCCAAGGAAAGTGTGTGGATTCCAATGCCAGCTTGGCCGCTCATTGCTCACCATGTGACACCGGCCCAGCCACTTAGCCTCTCTGAGCCACAGTTGCCCGCTGCTAAAACAGAGAGGATTAAATGAGATAGTGCACTCAAACCTTCGCATGGGGCCTTGAAAATAATTGGCTCTTAGCAGATAGCAGATATTGCAATTACCATTCAATTTTTTTATTCCATAAATATTTATGGAGTGTTTGCTCTTTGCAGCTCTGTGCTAGATGCGGAGGATAGAGTGGTGTCCCAGCCTCAAGGATCGCACAGCTCTGTGGGTGAAATAGACATTAATCAATTATGGGCCCAAATACATGTGAAAATGCTTCTGTAGGAGGCACTGGGAAGGAAGCACTCGATGCTGTGATTCATCCAGGAATTTCTGTTGTTCCTACTTTTTCAACAGTCACATTTATTTGTTTATTATCTATCTCTCCCACTATAATAAAAATTTCCTGAGGACAAAGACTTGGTCTGTTTGATTTCTGCTGTATCTCCAGTGCCTAGAATAGTGAATGACACACAGCAGGCACTCACATTTACTGAATAAATAGCTATGTACTTAGGGTGTAGAGGAAGAATTAGGACCTGTCTCTTTTTTTTTTTTTTTTTGAGACAGGGTCTTGCTCTGTCAAACCGGTTAGAGTGCAGTGATATCGTTATAGCTCACTGCAACCTCAAACTCCTGAGCTCAAGCGATCCTCCTGCCTCAGCCTCCCAAGTAGCTGGAGCAACAGGTGCATGCCATGATGTCCAGCCAATTTTCTATTTTCAGTAGAGACAGAGTCTCGCTCTTGCTCAGGCTGTTCTCGAACTCCTGGGCTCAAGCAATCCTCCCCCCTCAGCCTCCAAAAGTGCTAGGATTACAGGTGCCACTGCAATTGGCCAGCACCTGACTTTTAAAAGCTCATAGTCGAATGGGGTGCAGAAGAAATACATAATATTTAAGACTCCAAGGAATCATTAGCAGGTTTAGCTACAAAATCAGTTAAACTTATTCTTTGAAAACTTTACCTAGACACTAGCATCACATACCAGCATGGGGACTGATGTCCAGTTGGCATCTCCTGGCAAGTAATGAAAGGAAATGGAAAGACAAGGGAACTGATCATCCACCCCTGAAGTGAGCTGCTTTGGTTCATACAATGTGGGTGCTACCAAGGGTGGGCGGGTTGATTTAACAAGCAATGACCACGTCTCTGCAGTGAGGGCCACACAGTCTCCAGGACACCAGTCCTGCCTATCGGGTCTGGAGTCCTCCTTTGGAGCCTCCGCAGCCAGCTGGCAAGTGAGGGAAGAGAGACCTAGAACTTGAAAAGAACAACCACTCCTTCCTGGGTGGGTGGAGATGGCCTGAAGATGGCCAAGCTACTGTGGCTCATGTCACCTTAGCAAGAACAAGTCACATGGCCTCACCTAGGTGCCAGGGGGCTGGAGAGCATGGACAAGTGGTGTATCTGAGAGGACAGGTTGGTGGGTGCTGCACCTGTCTACCACAGTGAATTCAGTGAACACTTAACGGAGGCTCCACTGTGTGCGGAGCTCGGGGATCCAAGTCGAGCAGAGCTCCGAGTCTTCCAGGAGAGCGCCACCTAGTGGAGAGAACACACAGCACATAGACAACTGCAGTAAGTGTTGGGTAGAGGGAACGCAGGCAAGCTGGGAGTGCAGAGGAAGAAGGGATTCATTCCGTACTCAGTGCGGGGCAGTGTCACTGGCACAGTCACATGGAAGAGGAGTTTAATACTTTAACTATTGGTGTGGTGGAGATGGCTAACTGTACACCAAAGATTTGTGCTTCCCTCCCAAAACATAGACTTGTGGCTGGTAAGCAGCTGTCCTGCAGGGGACTCGAATTCACAGGCTTCCTTGCCTGTAGGTAAGACTGTAACCGGTTCTCAATGGAATGTTAGCCAAAGGTAAGACGGTTACCCCCAGGCTGTGAGTAAAGGAAGAGGTATTCCTTCTCCATCCTCTCATTCTCCACCCATTGACTAAAAGTTGATGCTCAGGGTTACCCTGTAAGCCTCATTTGGGGGTGGCAGAGCTGCCAGTGGCCTAGTCTCTAGGTGACTGTGTGGAACAAACCCACCCCCAAACCCCCTGCTGATGTAGAACCACCTCAGACACTATGCGAATGAGAAGGAATTGGGTTTGAGGCATTACACATTCTGGGTGTATTTGTTGCAGATATTATCATGTGGCTTAGTAGAGGAGGCTAATAGAAGGAGAGACAGGCAGTAGCCACAGGGCTGTCCAGGTATAGGAAAGAGTGAAACAAGACTCAGAGGCAAGAAAATGCAGAGTATGTTCAATCTCTGACATTGTTGGTGGGAGTATAAAACGGTACAACCACTCTGGAAAATAGTTTAGCAGTTTCCTACAAAATTAAAAATTTACCTATTCTATATTCTAGCAGTTCCACTCTATTCACTTGCATAAGAAAAATGAAAACATATGTCTACAAAAAGACTTGTGCTAGAGGCGTTCATCACAGCTTTATTGGTAATAGCCGAAAACCACAAACAGTCCAAGTATCTACAGCGGATGAATGAATAAAAACGTGGCACATTCATATTATGGAACATTATTCAGCAATAAAAAAGACTGAATTACTAATGCATGTGACAACGTATATAAACATCAAGATCATTATGTTGCATGGAAGGAGCCAGGCAGAGAGGAGTATGTATATACAGTATGATTCTATTACACAGTTCCAGGAAGGCAAACCAATCTACAGTGATGGAAACCAGTATATAATGGTTGCTTATGGGAGAGAGAACTGACTGGAACTTTCTGAGATATGGAAATATTGAGGGGTGGTTACATGGTTGTATTAATATATATGTATAAAAGCTCATCAAATTACTTAAAATCTATGCATTTCACTATATATAAATGTTCCTTTAATAGAAACTAAACGAAAAAGGATGTGTTCAGGAAAATGAATGGATAATTTTTATTTGGGGATGGGATTCTACACATGGAAATAGGTGTAGAATACAGTAGCATATAAGACTGGTATAGAGTTTGGCGCATTTAATGCCAAAGAGGTTTAGATTTTATTACCTAACCAATGGGGAACCATCCAAGGTTTTTGAACAGGGGAGAAACAAGCTCGTATGCAAGTTTTTGGAACATAAATGGTGGCTGTATAGAGGAGGAGAGGGAATAAGATGACAAGTTTCGTTAGGGGTAGAGGCCCCGATTAGTTACGCACAGACTGGAATTTCCCATCCACGTATGCGAAGGCCAGTCCAGGGAAACTGCCGGGGATCCAGTCGCTGTGTTTGCCAAAGGTCAAGTCGTGAAACAAACAGTTTCTTTCATACAGAGAATACTTTAATCCCTATGACTTTATAGTAAGATCAGGCCACATGTTATTATTGGAAATGATTCCTATTATTAGTTACTATTACTACTCTTGGACTGCAAAATGCCAAGGCTTGGGAGGAGCTGGGCTGGACCCAGAGAAAGAAATGGTCTGTGAAGTTTGCATTTTCCAGAGCTCAACAGACAGGCGCTCGGCCTTGCAGCTACTTATTTTATGTTCATCCACTCACACCTCACTCGGGCTGTGTTCTTCAGTCTGTGTCAGAAGCTTCCGGAAACCTGGGAGGTGCTGTGGACAGTGGTGACCCATGGGGGACACGCCAGTAGGGGCATGTGAGAATGCCAAGGGCCCTGCTTCTCTGGAAAGCAACGATGGCGGAACGGCAGGGCACAGGCTCAGAGGGTGTAGGGTTACTGAGCAGCCAGGTGTGTTTCTCCAATATTCTGGAAAAGGCTGGAAATGCCTCTGCGCCATTCTGATTGAGCATGTCCATTAACCTCACTGATTTATTGAGGGCCCAGAAAAGATGTACGAACTACCAAAGCAGCTCAGGAAACTCCCGGGCGCTGTTGTTACTCTGCGCCGGCGCGGGACACAGAGGCGGATGGGACAGACAAGGCCCCTCACCTCTCTGCTCCGTTTGCATCGCCCAGCAGCATTTCCAAGTGGAGTATTTTCCAAGACAGTCCTGAATCTATGGTGTGTTTTTGTCCTTTTCAGCAAAGATGATTCATTCAATGTCAAACCAAATATCACCTTTTTTAAGAAATGTTGTCAGTTTTCTTAAAAAATCGTATCTAGATATCAGAACAACAAATCTTTTGTCAGTTCTGAAATAGGATCTCATAAGTAGTGGTAACTGTAGTTGTATGTACATGGCAGGTGGTCAATAGGGCTTAAAAGGTGACTAACCTAAGCCACATGGGACCTTCTGGAAGTTAAAGCCAGGCAGCTGCTTCCCAGGGTCCTTGTCATCCTGGCTGTGAACCCCGAGGAGCTCCCACCCGACTGGGGTCTGCGGGTGTTCAGCAATTTCATGGTGCTGAGTTCCTACTGAATTGTTGCAATGTTTGCAATCCCACGGTGACAGGGTCTCTCAGTGGCCGTAGGGGGCCCTCATTTAGTCCGCCAGCTGTCCTGAATGCGTAATACTCGTCAGGTTAAGAGTTCTTTAGAGGATCCTTGCCCTGCCCCGAACAGCAGTGGCTTGGACACGATGAATCAATCTTCTTGGAAGCTGCAGATGGTCAGACTTCTTTCCAGACTTCCCTGGAGGCGGGGCTGGTTACCAAAGATAACTGGCTTTCTCTGGCAGGGAGACCTGTCTCTCACTATGGGTGAGTCTGCGGACCTCAGAACCCTTGCCACACACGGGCCTTTGTCACGAAGGGGCAGCGGAGGCAGGCAGGCCGAGGTTTACGTCCTGGCTCTGTCATTTACTAGCAGTGACACATCATCCATTAACCTCCAAGCCTCAGTTTCCTCATCAATAAATGGAGATAATAATGGTAACCACTTGTATTAGTCAGGACAAGGAATGTTAGGTGCTTTAACCAAAAAACATAAATCTCATTGTCTCACCATGAGAGAAGTTTCTTTTTCATCCAGGCAAAGTCTAATGCATATGCTTTTGATCAGTGGCTTTCCTGTGGCTCCTCTAGAGGAAATAATTCAGAGATGAGGACTCCTTCCACTGTGTGTAGCTCTGTAGCTCACGTCTTCAAGGGACCAAGAATCTATGTTTCCAGACTTGGAAGAGGCAGAGATGGGGTGGAACAAGGGGACAGAGAGAGAGAGAGAGAGGAGGGTGGGGAGAACAAACATCCTCAAAAAGATAGTCCAGAACAAAAGCTGTCAGTACCTTTGCTCACAAGATGTGCAGAGATGCAAGAGACCAAAGAAGAATTGTCACCTAACTTTTGGGAGCTTGAAATTAGCCTTGATGGGAATATTTACACCACAGAAATTGCCAAATTCCACAAATTAGGGCTTTCCCCCTAGAAAATTGGTTGTTAAACAGTTTTTCCAAGAAAATCGTTGTTCCCTTCCAGCTCTGAGTTGTATGGGCATCCCTGGGGTTGAGCTCTCTCCTCAAATGATGTTTGAGAAGGAAGTGGTCCTATTCCCACACCCTTTCATAGAAGCAGGCCCTGTGCAAGTTGTTATAGAACAGTGTACTCTGCCAGGATTCGAACTCAGTTCTGCCAGCCTCCAAAGGCGAGGTATTTTTCACTGAGTCACACTTTGTCTCAGTGACAAAGTCCAGAGCTCTGCCTATGCTGGGAGACAAGGCATCTCACATTCTCAACATGGGAGCAACATTGGGGTGGGTAACAGGTACCCTCCATTCCCTTTCCTAATCCTGCCTCAAGTATTCCCCCATTCTTGACCTCTCCTGACTGCACTCCACGCTACTGGAACTGAGAGGTTCTGTGTTGCTGAGTGGGCTCGCGACAGCCCCCATACAGAAGAGCTGTCTTCTAAAAATGGTTGTTCGTCATGCACAGCGTGCACCTACGCACATGCCCTGTTTCCTAATATTAACATTTCCTACTTTTTGCCATTTTCTTTTCTGAGACCTCTGGGAACCATTAACACGGTTTTCCTGCTACCCAGGATTTGCAGGAGAATGCAGATGGGCCCAGAGCAGCCCGAGTGACGTCTGGAAGGATGTGATAGAATTTGCTACTGGAACCCTGGCCTTTTCTTACCTGCGGTGAACATTCGTCATCATTTCCCAAAATAGTGCAGACAGAACAGCACAAAGGCTTCTCTGGGTCCGAGGGCTAGCCTTGGCCCGAGTCTGTCTGCACTGGAGGAGTGGGCTGGGCAGAGGGGGCGGGGTGAGCTTCACTCATCATTCCCGTGGAGGAAAGGCACGGTTCAGTGCATTTTTGTTTGTTTTTACAAACTCACCTCCACCCCCACACCCACCCAATTTGCAATCAGACCTTCCTCCGGCTCTGGAACACAGCCTCGCACAGCCACAAGCTCCAAACAGCAGTGGATGAATGGCAAGGCCTGAAATGATGTCAACGGCTTGTGCGGGAGCCAAGGAAAATATGCGGGGGCCCTCCGTGGCTTCATCCCGGTGCTTGTAGCAACGCAGCTGCAAGTCATAAGTTTTCCTTCTGAGCAGACAGAGCACGGTACATCTGAATTCGATTCTGAACCTAGCACACCCTTTCAGACCTCTGGCATCCTCCCTGCTCCCCACCTTCTTGAAGAACTCAAGTTCTCTGAGAAAGTCAGAGAGGAGCACGGGGCAGAATGTGGGGTGGCTGGGACCGGTGGTTTCGAGAAAGAGCTTAGAGTGCACACGGCATAGCTGGTGGGCTGGGGAGGAAGAATGCGCTGGAGGGGCAGCGGGCAGGGGTGGAAGGGACGGAATTCCACTGCCAAAGTGACTCTGAGAGGTGAGGCAGCTGTTCTGAGCACTCAAGTGCTCATGCCGACCTGCTCCTGCTGTACATAGCTTTCTGCACTTTGTGTTTTGAAGAGTCAGGGTCTTGAGTTGTGTAAAATCATTGTTCCAATCTACTACTTGCTCCTACCCATGGAAATAGAGCCAGAGGGTCTCTGAGAACTTCTGCCCTTGGAGACACAGCCGGAGGGTCTCTGAGAACCCAGTGTGTCCTTCAGGCTGCTTGATGGTGGAGCCATCTCCATGGTCAGTAATTCTGCTTTTGAATCTGAATCACACAGATGCAGCCCTAGGGGAATATCTTAAGTACCCAAGCGGTGCATTTTATGGATCAAATGACAAGTCGTGGAAACTGTATTATTTTTCTGAGTCTAGCAAAGCCTTGCAGCCAGGGAGAGGGAGCAGTTATGCATAACTCCCTGGCCGTCTCCTCTTCCTTCTCCTCCTCCTCCTCTTCCCAGCTGTGTCTGTCTCCCCTGACCCTCTCTGAATTGCTCCAGCCAAGTGACGTCTGGAGAAAGTGGGGTCTGACAACATGATGGGATGCAGGGCCTGTTGTCCTGCACACTGACGGCTGGGGCTGGGCCGGGCGCGGCTGGCCATGGCCGGGAAGGCCGCCTCCCTCCCCACTCTAGCTCCAGCCTGCCATCACTGACACTGGGCTTTCATGTTACGATTGTGTTTATACAGCAAACATACTTTTGGAAACAAAACTCTCCTACAGCAGGCGGCCACGCCACCTTGCTATTGCAGAAGCAGAGTAGGGCTGGGCCTGATTGCTGGTGCAGAGCCACCCAAGGGGACCTCGGTGACTCATATGCTGACATCCCCTCTTCTGAGTCACTTGCCCCTGTGAGAAGGGGATGGGTCTTCACATCTCCTGGGAAAGGTACAAAGTTGAGCCACAAAGTCAGAGACCCAGTCCATGTTTGAACCTCTAACGTCCATTCTCTTTCACCAAGAATAAAAATAAAATAACAGTACCAGCTTCCAAGTACACATTGCCTGTGCCCCAGACTTCATCATTATTATTAATGTACCATCGAGCACTGTCTTGGTGCTTTGCACGTGTTTTCTCTAATTCTCAAACATGCCACACAAGAAAGGTTCCATTATCCCATCTTAAAGACTTGGCTCAGAGAAGTTAAGTGACTTGCCCAAGATCACAGAGCTAGGCAGTGTTAGAGGCTGCCTAACTCCAAAGTCTAAGCTCTGTATAAGAAAACCCACAGCCCTCTGATACTTTTTCTCTGTGCTCCTCTTTATCTACTTCAATGGACTGTACAGGCACTGACCACAGGTAGTGCTAGATCTTCAGGGTCCACTGGCCCATGGCCTCTTCTTGGAGAGAAATCTGCCCCTTGCTTCTCCTTCCCCTCAGCCTGTGCACTGGCCTCTGGGACTCTTTGTAGAATCCCTGACATGTTTCTGAGGGGCAGTGCTGTGAAGACTAGTGGTCATTTGGCCAAATGCCCTTTCCAATGCTCCTCGTGGAACTGTTGAAAATGTCACTCAGGAGAGGGCTTGGCTTGGACCCCAGACTGTTGCCTCCTGGGAGGGGCCTTCTCCCTGAGCTTTCTGCATCCCCATGTCCTCCTCGTCTACACCAAGTGGTGAGACCCATACAACTCCAGGAGACTTGGTCGGCTGAGCTCTGCCAGCTGTGGGGCTGAGGGGAGATGGCCAGAAGGAGGGAGAGGTCCTGCACTCAGGTCCTGGGGCAGGGGATCTGAGGGCCAGCACCCACCCGTGGGGTCCAGCTGTGATCCCCAAAGCTGTGGCCACTAGAGCCAGTGGACTTCCAAGTTTAGTGGTCCACAGAGAAGCAGAGAGAGAGGGACAGACAGACAGACAGAGAATAATCTGTGACTCCAAGATCTGTGGGAAGAAAGTAGATACCCTCACCTGCAGTAGGCCCTCACCCCCACCGTTCTCTTCTTCATAGTGTGGGCTTCAGTCTGGCCAAGGCTGTGTGTGTGTGTGTGTGTGTGTGTGTGTGTGTGTGTTTGTGTGTGTGTGTGTGTGTTTGTGTGTGTGAAGGCTGTCATCATTCCCAGGACTCAAATCTCCCATGCAGGTATGGAGTATAGGGCCTGGAAGTCTCCAAGGTAGACACTTTGACACTGTTTGCTGAGAGCTAGCCAGGACATCCCCAAAGATTCACAGAGGAATGAAAGGATAGCTGCATGCATAAATGAGGGAATGAATACACAGATGGGATAGGAGATCTATATTGGTCTATTCTGGTCTTCCCTCTTTTCTTTTTCTCTCTATATACAAATTCCATGCACTACCTAGATAGCCCTGTCTCCTACTTTCTGATTGAACAAAAATTAGATCAATTTATTAACAACACTCAGATACAGTATCCAGGGTCTTTGCCAAGGTGAGGCCATCTCAATGGCCCATTCTACGTAGGCGACCTGGGCTGTGATCAGGAGACCCACTTTTGAGTGTCGGTTTGGCCCCCAGTTAACTGTGTGATCTCAATCAGGTCTCTTCCCTTTCCTGGGCATTAGCCACTGCCTCTGTCAAAGGAGGGTGTGGTCCTATTCGAATGACTGTTATCAAAAAGGTAAAAGGAAAGATGAGTGCTGCGGAGGGTGTGGAGAAAAGGGAATCCTTGTGCATTGCTGATGGGAATGTAAATTGCCACTATGGAAAACAGTATGGAGGTTTCTCAAAAAATTAAAAATGGAACTACTGTGTGATCCAGCAATCCCACTACTGGGTGTATATCCAAAGGATATGAAATCAGTAGGTCAAAGAGGTATCTGCACTCCCGTGTTTATTGCAGCACTATTCACAGTAGCCAAGATATGGAATCAACCTAACAGTCCATCAGCTGATGAGTGGATAAAGAAAATGTGAGATAGATAGATAGACAGATATGAAAAATAGGATAAATATATATTTATAAAATGGGATATATATATGTATATAATGGGATACTATTCTCCCTTTAAAAAAGGAGGAAATCCTGTCATTTGCCGCAACGTGGATGAACCTAGAGGCCATTATGTTAAGTGAAATAAGCCAGGCACAGAAAAACAAATACCACATGACTTTACTTATATGTGAAATCTACAAAGGTCAGACTCGTAGAGCAGAGGATAGAATGGTGGTTAGCAGGAGCCGGGGGAGGAGGCAGAGGGAGAGGCTGATCGAAGTATCCACAGTTCCAGTTAGACGGGAGGCATAGGTTCAAGAGACCTATCATACGTCATTGTGACTACAGTCAATAACAGTTTATTATACACAGTTGACCCTTGAACAACACAGGGGTTAGGGGTGCTGACTCCCCAACACACACAGTCAAAAATTCATGTATAACTTCTGACTCCCCCAAAACTTAACTACTAATAGCCTACTGTAGACCAGAATCTTTACCAGTAACATAGTCAATTAACCCATATTTTGTATGTTATATGTATTAATACTGTATCCTTACGATAATGTAAGCTAGAGAAAACAAAATGTTATTAAGAAAATCATATGGAAGAGAAAATCTATTTACTATTCGTTAAGTGGAAGTGGATCGTCCTAAAGTTCTTCATCTTCATCGTCCTCATGTTAAGCTGAGGAGGAGGAGGAGGGGTTGGCCTTGCTGTCTCAGGGGTGGCAAAGGCGGAAGAAAACCCACATGTAAGTTGACCCGCGCAGTTCAGCAGTTCAAACATGTGTTGTTCAGGGTCAACTGTACTTGAAAATTGCCAAGAGAGTAGATTTTAAGTGTTCTCACCCAAAAAAAAGAGAGAAAAGATAGACATGTGAGGTAATGCATATGTTAATTAGTTAGACTTAGCCACTGCACAATGTATACACATATTCAAAGCATCATGTTATACACAATAAATATATACAATTGTTACTTGCCAATTTAAAAATTTCTTTCAAAAGAGGGTGTGGCCTAGGTAATCTGCTGGAGCTCATCAAAGTATGGTGGTCTGTAGGTGGCCTTTGAAGGTGCCCACAGCCATCACACTTGGACTTCGGTCGCTGACAGCCACAGACTCTCTAGAGGCTGCAGTTGAATTATCAACTGTCTGATGCACAGACCTTATGTCTCAGCTTCCGGCTCATGGCAGTGAGGTCATGAAGCAGCCTGGCAGGTGGCCCCCAGTCCCCTGGCAGGCCTGTCCTTGGAGGCATAATCAGAGGGTGAGGGGAGAGGAGTGGAGATCCAGGATGGAGAACTGCCTGGGGCTGGTGGGGTGTTACAGGGCATGGCCTCGCTCAGAGGACAAGGACAGCCAGGCCGGGGGAAGGACAACTCAGCTTTTCTGAGCTGGGGACAGAGAACAACAGGTTTCTTGGTGCTGCAGGGTCCCACAGTCCCCCACTCTCCGCCTGTGATGGTGGCCCAGGAGGAAGAGGGGAGAAGGGGGAGCCGGGCTCTCTGTCCTCTGTCTGTGGCTTCATCCTGAGCTGATGATCC
This sequence comes from Lepilemur ruficaudatus, assembly GCA_963574885.1. Classification (NCBI taxonomy): domain Eukaryota; kingdom Metazoa; phylum Chordata; class Mammalia; order Primates; family Lepilemuridae; genus Lepilemur; species Lepilemur ruficaudatus. The sequence goes on along the minus strand of CAUYRT010067746.1, from coordinate 41,831 downwards.
CAACAGTTTAGTGACAATAACAGAGGCAAAGAGACTCTAGGGGAAAGGCACAGCTTACCAAAAAGCCTCGCAGGGAGTTTGGGTCAGAGAGAGAAACAGGATCTGAAAGAAGAAAAGCCAGGAGAAAACATCTGCAGGCTGCCCTGCGCTAGGGGGAGGGAGAAGCCAGCACTCACCGGTGCAGGGACCGCAAGACGTCTCCCTGGGGAGGGCTGAGGAGCTGCGAGGATGGCAAGGGACAGAAGCCCAGACAGCGGAGGCCTCCAGGCCAGCCCTCTCTCTGCCTCCCCGCATGGCAGGTTTCAGGCCGGCTCCACTCCCAGAGCTGGTGCGACCTAAATTACAGACTGCAGGGTGATGAGCAGGTCTCCTGCCCTCCCTAATCCCCAGCCTCCTAATAACCTTCCTGCAGGCACCTGGGATTTTGTCCAGGTATGAAAACTTTGTTATTTAGGGAACTACTCAAACTTTCGCTGAGCACATACGGTGCCAGGGATTGTTCGCAGTATTACCTACTGTATTAGTCAGGGCTCCCCAGGGAAGCAGAACCATTAGGATGGTATAGATACACATATATTATAAATGAGAGAGACAGAGGGAGAGGGAGAAAGAGTTATTTTAAGGAATTGGCTCACACAATTGTAGGGGCTGGCAAGTCCAACATCTGCAGGGTAGGCCAGTCTTCAGGCCAAAGGCAGTCTGGAGGCAGAATTCCTCCCTCCCCAGGCCACCTCAGTCTTTTTTCCTAAGGCCTTCAACTGATTGGATGCGGCCCACCCATATTACAGAGGGTAATCTGCTTGTCTTAAAGTCTGCTGAATTTTAAATGAATCATATCTAAAATATACCTTCACAGTGACATCTAGACTGGGGTTTGCCCAAACAACTGGGCACTAGAATGTAGCCAAGTTGACACATAAAATTAGCCACTACACATACTTCACCTCTTTTAATACTCATGAAACCCTGTGAAGTAGGCACTAGCATAATCCCCATTTTCAGGCCAGGAAACTGAGACTAAGAAGGTTAGCAAGTTGCCAAAACCAACACAGCTCCAGGACTCGGATTGAGGGTTATTTGATTCTGAAGACCACCCTCAGCCAACGCGCTGCCAGGCCTCCTTGGCTTTAGTCCCAGAGACCCTATTTATAAACACATAACGCTGGGGGAGGGCGTGGGGGGGTGTTGGGATCACATATTAATAATGCTCAGTGAATTTCTTTCTCATTCCATTGTTGAAATATTTGGGGAGTATCTGTGATGAGTCAAACTTGCCGGTGAATTAGTCTGGCCCTTCGTCTTTCGCCCCCTGGGTCAGCAGTTTTCAAGGCTTCCCATCGGAGCGCCCACGTCTGCCTGGCACTAATGGGCGCGCCGGGCCTTAGGGCACTGCCCAGCACACTTGCGGTTTCTCTACTCTTTCATACTGCACTCCGAAAGCACTTTCACTCTCGGATCATAGCCTCTCTGAGACCCTTCCCGGAAGTTCATTTACTCAGGAATCCCCAAAGGACATCACGCTGGATGCGGGGCTTCTACTTTCCCAAACCAATTACGTGGTTGTCTGGGAGGTGGGTTTCCTGTGCACCGGAGGCCGGGTGCCCATCACCCTGCAGAGGCCCCAGGCGCCCACCTCCCACTTTCACTGCCAGCAGTCAAGACCCCACCGCTCTCCTGCCTGCATTTAGAAGCCAAAGGTAAGGAGAGAAAAGGAAGAGGAATTTAAATCCCATGAAGACCCTAGAGAAATGACGAGCTTGAATTGGAAAGAAAAATTTGTTTGTGGCTTCAGACTCCATAGAGAAGGGTGCAGAACCCAGGAAGTGAGGCAAGAAGGAGCTTGTGGGCACTGTGCCTCCCCCGCCAGCGGCCCTCAGGTGGCTCTGCTTCTCCTCCTGGTCTCTGGGCCTCTCCGCTGTCCCCCTCCACCTTCTGTGCTGAGCTGGGTGGGAAAGGTCTGCACAATGACCACCCTAATTCCTGGGAGCTGATGTCCCTCAGACTGTACATACACACAAGACAAATGGCTTTGGCCACTGTGCATCGTGGCCCTGACATCTTGCAGACCCAAAGTCAAGGATGTGCCAGATGCTGAGACTCCTACACTATTTCTGTTGTGGAAGAAATCTGCCTAATAAATTTCTTTTTTGCTGTGTGAGGGGGAAAGGAAGGAGAAGCCAGCCAAGCCCCACATGCTGAAGGGGTGGTGTTGACTGCTCTGCTGCGTCTCCCCTGCCCGGGCACCAGCCACCGGCCTTGCTCAGCGTTTGGTCCCTGGTAGTGCCACACACTGGCTGTGGGAAGAGGAGAGAGGCAGACAGATGTTGCTTCTTAGGTCTCCAAGTTTTAGCAGCCACTGGCTCCACGAGATTGTGATACCACAGGTGTTGCTCGACTTGCTCTAAGATGATCAAGTTGCAAGGGAGACAGAACCTGCTTATGGTCACGGCTGCCGTGTGGCATCAGAGACGGGGCTGTGTGTGGGCTCCTCAAAGCGCTGCTTAGGTCTGAATAAGTCAACTGATCGGTCTCATCCTCTGCATAGCAACATGGGTTTTCTTTCTATTTTCTTTATCAGAGAACTGATTAAATAGCATTTTATCCCAATAATGATGTCTCCACGAGGAGACATCAGATCCACGCTCCAGGGAGCACTACTTAAGGGTAAGACAAACAGAGTAGTTAGAGGTTCCCCGTGGTGGCCAGCTGTCTCTTATTGCCATGAGTCAGTGACAGCAGGAAAGAGCATTTTGCCATGTGAAGACCCACTGCAGAAATTAGTCGCATGTGCTCTCTCCACTGGTGTCCAAGGAAAATGCAAAGGAAGAGAAAAGTGTCTTGCAAAACTATTTTCTAAAGAAAACGGTGTGAGTCGGAGGGTTGATACATGAGCCAGCGCCACCAAATGTTCCAGCTCCACAACACACAGGTTACACTGAAGAATAGGAAGCTTTTATTTCTACCAATAGTGGGAAAAGAAGGCTATTCTCTATCTGGTGGGTATTAATTACATATTTTTTCAGGTCCTACCCTCCCTCCCTTTCTCTCTCCCTCCCTCCCTTCCTTCCATATGATTTTCTGACTTCATTTCCTTGAGGAGAATAGAATCTACAATGAAATATCTAATAGTAAACAACATAACCTAGAGTAGCTCTTGGAATTCATGCATGAATGGCCATGTGATAGGACTAGGTCACTGGTCTTGGAATACTTTGGTTTGGATTCTCTTTTTGTGAATTCCAAAAATCAGAATTTAAAGCTAAAGTGATCATGGATAAGTCTTCTAGTCCAATCTTGTTTTCTTTTAACAAAGGAGGAAACCAAGATCAGAGAAGTTAAGATTCTTAAAAATCATCACAGAGACAAGAAGAGTCCTAAAGTCTGAGTTTGGAAAAGTGATGTCAGTTGCAACTTCAGATGGGGAGAGAAGATCTTCTTTTTCCCGGCGGAGCAGGAAGGTCTTTCAGAGCACGCTACCGGCCCCATGAGCTCACCTCCTTTTGGTGACTACTTCCTTTTCTCTCTGTCTCTCTGTCTCTCTGCATCATGCTTTACAAACAAAGGATCTGGAGGGGTTTTGCATTTTGCAAAAGGCTGCAAGGACAAGCCTATGATGGGCAAACTATCTTGTGAGGTTCGTAGTGGCAGAAGAAACACTTTAACTTGGAGAGCCCTCAGAAATACTTTGTCCTTCCTTTGAAAGTGTCTTGGTGCCAAGTCAAACTGTTAAGGAGCCAAAATATCATAAAGCTCCGCCTTGGTTCATGCTCAAGACCGGAAGTGCTATAAATGTGGCTCTTACTCTGTGGTAAGAGCTGGTAATTATTAGATACAGCCACTGAGGGTAGAGAAGCTAGGAGGGTGGTACCAATTCTATTCTTATTCTACCCTTTCCTCCAGGGAGCCCAGAGATACCCCTTTATGTTCTCAAATCCATATAGAACAATCTTTGGTGTCCTGGTTCTTTGATTATATTGTAGTATTCCTTCCCATGATGGGATTCTGAGAGAAAAGAGTGGACACACGAAGGCAGGACCCTCCAAACATGCAGGGTCCTGGTGAGCACTCTCATTTGAAAAGGTAGTCTGATTGTAATCTTCATCATGAAGAATGAATCTCAATATAATTAGGTACAACTGGTCCTTGTAACCTATAGCCTATTCTCTGTATTGCCACGGGAGATTTTTTTCAAAACTTAAATCACGTCATATCATTCTCTTGCTCAAAATCTTCCAGTGGCATCCCTTCACTCTCAGAACAAAATTCAAAATCCTCACCATGACATACAAAGTCCTACAAAATCCAGCCCCTGCCCACCTTCACGGCTTCACTTGGTACCATTCCTTGCCTTTCATTTTGTTCCATCCACATTGGCATCTTTGTTTTTCTAAGACACAAACTAGTTCCTGCCTCAGGGCCTTTGCACTTGCTGTTTCCTCTTCCTGGAATGCCTTCTGCACAAATGGCTATATATCTAACTCCTGATTTATTCATTTTTCTACTCGAATGGGCTTCCCTGGCCACCCAGTACACCCTGTCCATCATGCTCTGTTCTCTCTTCTTGCTTTACTTTTCTTCACAACATGAATCTATTTATTTGTTGTTTACTTTCCTTTATTCAAATATAGATACCACAAGGCTAGTAATTTTGTCCATGTCCCTAGACTGGTGTCTAGCACATAGTAAGCACTCAATAAATATTTGTAGAAGAAATTAATGAATGCCTTCATAGTTAGTGTTTACAGATCTTTATCTCTTTCTCTCTAAATATATTTTTCCAAGCACACACACCTACCCACACATATACTCCTGCAAACATACATCCACAAACATCACATCACATATCACACTTATACTAAACACAAAACATTTATGAATGAGTTCAAATGCATCAAATTCGAATTCATTAGGCATTAATTGAATACCTTCTTAGTGCAAAGCTCCCTACCAGGTGCAGGGGCAAGAGGAAGGCCCTAGAAACAGGAATAAGAATGGTTTGTGCCCTCCAGCAAAGCCCCCTTTCTGCTGAAGCTTAACTAAATCTCTTTTACTTATTGTAATCGTAATAAAAAATTTGCATCAGAAATTATTTCTTTACACTCACATATGTTCTGAAACCTCACTTTGTTTTTAAACATGCCATTTCTTTAAATTTTTCCTTTTTCATGTTATCATGTCTTTGGGGTTATCATTACCCTTTTATACTGAGTTGCAACTTTGGAATTCTTGAGGAGGAATAATCCCAGTACCAAGATTGTGCAATTAATTCTTCAAAATAAGATTAAAAACTCTGCATTCTGGATGGAAGACCCTGTCTGGTGATTAGTTGCCTGGAAGAGACTGTTACAAGCCAAATAGAAGGAGCTGTCATCCTGTTGACGGTTTCCAGGGACTAAGGCTCCAGGACCTGCAGTAATTTCATTTGTCATCTTTGCAAAACCAGATAGTCACGTGAGCTGCCAAGGCCTGCAGCGGAGGAGGTTCACTTGCCAACTGTCCTTAGGAATCGGAACACAGGGTAGACAAGGCAACTGCTGGAAATGAATTATTTCTAGCAGTTATATTACCATCTTCATGAAAAATAGAGACAGTGAGTTTCCATGTACTTGTAGTAATTTTCCAACTCTAGGCAAAAACTTCTAGTGATGAAGATATTTCTAGAAATCATAAAGATAGCTACCTCCCTTGTCATTGTGAGAAGGGGCTCAGAGGAAGCTTTGCTCAGACAGGCAAGCAACACTGCACCAGGAGGAGAAGAAAGAAGTGTGATCTTGACAGAGCATCCCTACACCAGGGTGTCAGGTGTGAGATGGAGGGAATTCACCTGGTTGGAAAGGCAGCAAGAGAGCCTGGGGCACAGTGTCCCCAGGGTATAAAAACACAGGAGACCTTGAGTCAAGCATGAGTCCTGTGAAAGGTGGACAGAATCGTGACCACCATGCACAGGCCTGGCTGCGCTTTCATTCTGCTCAATCTCTCTGTTCATGGAGGTTTTCGCCCACAGCTTGGGATGAAAGGAGAAGACTCAAGTCCTGGGGATGGGGATTAGCAAGAGCTGAAAAGAGCACTTTACATGGGCCAGGACAGGCTAAGTCACGTTGTGATGACAAACAACCCCCAAAGCTCAGTGACTTAGAACCACAACAGTTTGTTCTCGCTCTTACTGTGCGTCAGCTGCATCAGCAAGGGGCTCAGCTCATCGTTGTCACTCAGGGACACAGGTTGATGTGACAGCCACCATCTCAAATATTGCCAGTCACCCTACCTGAGAGAAAAGAGAGTTTGGGGGTGGAAGGCTTATATCAGTAAATAAATGCTCTGTCTAACGGGCGACGTTCATAAATTCCACTCACAACTCATTGGCCAGAACTAGTTTCACGGTCCTGCACAAGGGATCCAGGAAGTGCAATCTCACCAAGCAGGCAGGGGAAAGGAGGAGAACTGGAGACAGGTGGTGAACAGCACTGACGACAGGCACAATGCCCTCCTAGTCCTAGGGGATGCTCAGACCCTCGTGAGGAGAACGTTCCCAAATCAGGGCCTGAGATCCAGGGGAGCTTGAGGGAGACAATATGGAAGATGAGAAATGGGGGGCACGGCAGAAGCCCCACATTTGAGACTGAGCCCACAGGTGGAGGTGGGAAGCCCCAGGAGGACAGAGAGGCATGTCACAGCTCAGTGTGACAACTGTGCCTACCCTAGGGTGCCCCTGGGAATCATATCTGGATGGCAGATAACTTAATTCCAGATTCCTCCTCACCCTCTAGGGGGACTGAGGCCGCAAACACACTCCTTCCTGCAATCGTGATTGGCCACAGGTCCTCCAGCCCTGTGGGGGCTGCCCGTCAGAAGACACAGCTGTGAGAAAACAGGGGTTAGAGAGCTGGCGAGGCAACACAGAGGCTGACACCTGGCTCTTGTCTTCCTCTGACTTAGATGCATTCATTTTATTTTCAAGGAATGTCACCATGTGTCTCAAACACCCACAGGAATAGACATAAGGAAGAATTTTCTGAAGCTTTTTAAATTCTTGGATGGGTTCCTAAGGGAGGTAGAGGACTTTTGTTTGCTTGGGACTTTAGAGTTTCACAGAACGTGGTTGAAGACCACCTGTGTCTAAATACCAGGCAAGCTTGTCAAACATGCAGCTCCAGGGCTTCTCCAGACTTGCCCAATCAGAACCTCTGGGGATGGCGCCTAGAAACGGGCATGTTTGACAAGTTCCCTGGTACAAATTAAAGTTGGAGAACCGTTGCCTTAAAAAGGAATAAGATCGCCATTGGGGTAGCCCTGGTGGGTTCTCCTTAGAAGCAGAAAAGGCAACCCTTCCAGTCCCATGATCTTACATGCCAGGGCAGCAGTTTAAAGATTCCCATGGATGTCACGAATTGGTCTTGTTTTTATTCTGGTTCATAACCTTATTCTGGCGCCAACCTCTAAAATGTCTCAACTTTCCCCAGCGTTTGCATGAGTCTGAGCTAGCAGTTGCTGCGACGGGAAAGACAGGTGGCTGGGCTTATGGGGCAGGGAGATCTGCTCTCCCCAGGAGACAATTACATGCTCAGAAAAGGACAACCACGGCTTGTCCTAGGCAACAGACGGGAACTCTTGTCAGCATTTTGAAAAGCTGGCGCCATGCTTGAAAGGGGCTGACGGGAGCCACTGATGGGTCTGGCTGCAGAACAATTGCTTATGAGGAGGATCAGTGTCAACTTTGAAGTGAGCCATGCTCGAATTAGCACCATCGTGGTAACAAGCAGAATGAGCAGGGCTGAAATGACATATTTAGTCAGGAAAGAGGCCTGTGTTTAAGGAAGGATTCTTTCAAAAGGAAACAATGCAGGAGACTTGGATGAGAAGATTCTGGCTCCTTGTTTGTCTGGCTTACTCAGGAAAGTTGACATTTAGTTGAGTGGCTTCTTCCCTGAATGGAGTTCCCTGTGTAGCTTCCGTGTTTCTATAGCAGATGGAACTCGTCCTTTCTGGACTGTTGCACTGGTTCCATCATTCATGTGCTGTGTCCCTAACAGTCACTCAGCCTGGATTTGCTCCGGAGTTTCTGCAGGTGGGCTCCCGTGCCTTCCCTGCTGACTAAGGAGCCTCTGGAAAGCTCCATGGGTGAAATGAACCGCAAACTGGTGCACATCTCACCCTCCTCCTTGGGGCCATCTCTCTCTGATGATTTGCGGAGTGACGGTGGTATGTGACGGTGGCGGGAGCAGAGTCCAGCGAGTGGTGGTGTCACCCTCCTCCCGGACTCTGCTCCCCTTTCTTCCCTTCCTTGCTTTCCGCTCTGCTGTGAGCCCCCACGCCCTTAACTTCCGCCCTCAGCTCTAAACTCCTGGCCTTCTGAGCCGTTCACCTAAGGTTGCTGTCTTCTCTTTACAGAGGCCGCCGAGCAAAGCTTGAAATGGCCAAATGGAGTCCTTGGTCCAAGCAGTCTCCTCCTTCCAGCTCTGAGTGGACAGTGGGAAACGGGGCAGGAAGCTGGTTATCCACCCAATTTGACCTTCCTGAGCTTTTCCTTGTTCAACTTCCTTCCTTGTTCAACAAAATGTAGTAGTAATTCCTCCCTTTAAGAATAAAACCTAGCTCAATGCCTGCCCCCCCAAATCAGTATGCAATACACATTTCTTGAATTTAATTGGACTATTTTTATTAATATTCCAAATGATACTGTTATGATATTTGTTTCCTATTTGGAAGCAGCATCCACTGAGGCCCCTACATCAGTCATATTACCGATGTCACAAAACGCAGGGTTTTTATTCTCTCTGTGGCATACGAAACAAACAGCTATACTTGTCTTAATTTAGGAGCAAAGTGTTTTTGCCTCTTTTCTCTTAAAAGCATCAGTTACCAGAGCCCAAAGTGCACAGCCGGAAGACGTGGTCCAGTTTGTAATTGGAAGTGGGACTCCATTCCCAGCTTTCTGCACATACCCAGATAAGTTATTTGACACTTCTTCACCCTGACCTCCCCACCTCTAAAGTGGGGACAATGTGCATCTTCCTGACGGCCATTTGTCAGCTGTGTTGTATAAATGAATAGAAGAAAATCCTTCAAACACGTTCAAGTCCTTAAAAGAAAAAGCTGCTATAGTACCCAAAGCAGGAGTCTATGTCTCGGTTCATTGTTGGAAAATCTTGGGAAAAGAATAGTTTTAGCGTGAGAGGGGCAGACATCATGTGAAAATCGCCCATTTAGGCAACACTTGGAACTTGGGTACAGATCGGGAGTCACTTCCGGAAGGTTTCCAGAGTGCGTGACTGCGCTGAGAGCAAGCTGCAGCAAAGAAAACGCTGAGCGCAGCTCCTGGCCGCTCGGCCATCTGGCGAGCCCTCCCCGCCGCCACCCTTCTGTCGCTCACCTGGTGGAGCGCCGCCCGCGACAGCGGGGGGCGGGTGAGCGGCTCGGATGCCACGCTGGGGCTGCAGCGGCAAGCGCAGCCATCCGGCCACGAGACGCAAGAGCCCATTAATTGGCTAATTTTGCTTATAATGTCTGGTCACTGCTTGGCAGGCCCAGCTGTCTCCCGGGTGGTGTTTGCTTGGGCTCATTTAGAGCACTGGCCTGGCTCGGAATTATTTTTTGAATGACTCGATGACATCTTTGAATGACTCAGGATCTAAGATGAACTCCCTCCTGTCCTTGTCTTCGCCTTTGGCCCACTCTCTAGTCTGGATCAATCCTTCTGGCCCAGGTACATCTGGGCAGGTGGTTCAGAGGTGAATCTCAGTGGGTCCTCAAAATTGCTGCTGCTGCCTAGCCTCAGATTCTGTTTTGGGTGGAAGAAGATGGCTGGAAACTCTCAGCTGGCTGCAGTCTGCTTTGGGAATCCTCCTTAGACCCTTCAATCAAGTATGTCACACTCAAGGGACATCTCAGGCTTCTAATGTCATCCTAGGTCTCCAACGCCAGAGGAAAAAAAGTTCTCAGGTGCTCTACGATAATCATCTGTGTGTTTGTGTGTGTTCCTAAGGTATTTTTGGTTCTTTGTGAAAATGTACCAGACCTTGCTAAGCAAAGATGAGCCCACAGCTCCACCCTCTATTTGATGTTATTAACCCAGTGCCAGCTACCCCTAAATGTTTTTCTGTTTCTTTAGGATTTTGTTTTTCACACTTCTCACAGGCATTGGAAACATGCTCTTCTCAACACAGCTTCGTTCTGACACCGCATCCTACGCCTCTTCCTCCTTTAAGACCTAGAGAGGGACTATGTCTCCTATACCAACTTCAGTCTTTAAGAGTGTATAACCTCATACTACCCTTCTTCTCTCCCCTGCCACAAAGAAAATGGCATTACCATGCTCTCTAGCTCTTTCTGAGCTGGAAATGCCTTTTTATTCCTCACAGTTTGCCCAGCTTCCTCTTTTATTTGTCAAAGATTTTCTGAAATCCCATTTCCTTCCTAGTGACCGTTCTGCCATTGGAAGGGTGCTGGTCACTTATCTTGACGCTCAATGCACAGATGTCTTTTCCTCCTTCAGCTGCCTCAGCTTTCACGTAATGAAGATTCTTTAATTTTCCTATTTGCTCAATGCCCACAAGTTGGTGTGTGTGACTCCTCATCCTCCTGGATTTTCCATGTGCAAACTCCACCAGGTCAGATGTTGTCTTTACCTAACCTTGTCCGCTCCCTGCTGTGGCTCCAGGTACTGGGGGTAATTTAATTTTCGTGCACAATGATGAGGAGCTCTGGTTTACAAATGGCAAAATGAAGTGCGGATAGATTCCTCAGAACAAATTAGTGGCTAGATTAGACATGGAGTTAATCTTCCAGCATATGAGTTATTTGGCCACATTCTCTAGAGCGCTTCAATTTTATTAGATCCCACTATGTATGTGAATAGAAGAGGGAAGCCATTCTTTTTAACCAAGAGTTCTGCTCCACTGCCCCTACCACTTGGCAGACATTTTATAAATGCTATTTGATGAAAATGAAAACCTTGCATTACAAAGAGCAACAACATTTGAGCCTTTGTCTTTTAAATTTCTAGTAAACTCTCAGAATCTGGTTTGTTTTTCTTTGGGAAATAATTCAGTTCACAGTCAGTTACGGGTTCTCTCAAGAATAGAGTTATTGCAACCCAATTCCTTTTGAAGTTTTCCTTTTTAGTGAAAGTGCCACTCTGGGACTGGGATTTGTGTGGGGTGAGGTTTGTGTTTTGGGGTGCCAGTAAAAAGAACAAAACTGAAATGTCCATAGCCAAATTTGAAGAAAGGAGTTCTTCCCTGAGCTCACATTTCACTGAAAACCAAAAGCCTGGCCCAATTCAGCAAAAGGCTGATTTGTGGCTGCAACCCTTGAGGACTGGGTGAATTTGATAGTGCACCAGGATGGGTTTCTTGGGGACCCTGGGTCAGTTTGTGGAAGAGAGTCTGTGTCCAATTAGGACTTGGTGTGCAAGGAGGACTTACTTTTAATCTAAAGAACAATTTAGGGCTCTTCTATGAGAAGCCACACACATCTGCACACACATAGACAGACACCTCATCTAGGTTTTACAAGGTTTACATGTGAGGGACTCTTCCAACTGCATCTCACTTTGATACTTTCAGGCTCAGAGACCTGTACTTTAGAAAAATAGAGGAAACTTTCTGTGGTAAGGAATTCAGAAACCCAAAACAAAGGAGAGAGTGCTCTACATCCTCCATGGGCCCTGTTTTCCACCTTTAACTAGGCCCCCCCGGGGACAAACAGTGATAATCACAAGGCCTCACTTCGGAACTCCAACTTTAAAGAAACATTTCTGACACATAAATCATTTGCAAACACTACAGCTAAAGCCCCAGTGCAGCTTCCCAATTATTAAACACAGATCGACACTCAAGCATGCTTTGGTCCTAAGAATCTTTTTACATAAAACAGTGATATCTGCCTACATATCTTGTCACCAATCAAATCATTGCTTCTTGCTAAAGCCAGACAGATACAAGCCTGCATTCCTTGTGCAGGGACATGGCGTAAGTGAATTATTTTGAGAAAATTTGATTGTGAGATATGCCTGTACTCTCTAACAGAGAGAGGGAGGGAGAGAGAGAGAGAGAGAGAGAGAGAGAGAGAGAGAGAGAGAGAGAGAGAGAGAGAGAGAGAGTCTGAAAGGGCAGAGTTGAATGACCTCCCTTATCCCATAAAACCCCAGCTGTAGTGAAACAAGCTTCTCATGTTTGCTGATAGCTGAGGGTAGAAAACAATTAGGCTATTGCTACTTTTTTGTTGAAATACTATGAAAAGTAATACAAAAACAAACAAACAAAAAATAGGCAGCAAGAGAAGAGAATGTAAAATAGTTTTCAGGTAGCACTTTGAAAAGAAATGCAGACAGCAGCATCTTCCTCCGTCATGCCTACTGGTGTTTTCCTCTTTGTTTTCTCTCTAACCTTAGTTCTCCCCATCTAGCATGATAGGTGGTAAGAAGACTGAATTCTGCCACATGCTTGACATCTTAAAGGAAGTTTCACTTGCATGGCAGAAGTTTAGAAGAGGTTTTTGCTATACTTGAGGGAAAATAAGAGGGGAAAAGTGTGTGTGTATGTGTGTGTGTTTTGTGTGTCTGCTCACGCAGAATTTTTATTTAAAAACAAAAACTCTGTATGTCTGGAAATAATTGAGACCCCCACATAATATATAAGCCAACGAAGGAAAATGCATAAACAGCCCAGATAGCAACCAAGAAACAGCTTAACATAAAATAATATAATTCTGTGACATATTGGCCTCTGCCTTCTTTTTAGGTAGTGAAAACACATGTTTGTGTAGTCTGGTTTCCAGGACATTCCCTTTAAAACATCTTCAAAAACATTATCTTATCTCTGGCACACTCCAGCCTTAACCCCAAGTCTGATGTCTCTGGGATAATGATGCTGAATGCTCGTGAGATCCAGAAAGCAATATGTTAACCATACGGTGTTCAAAACTGTTCATCAGACGGAGACACTGGTACGTGCATATTCTGCAGCATAGCAGCAGAAAGGACGGAGGGCCTTTATGTTGTCTGATAATGCAGCTCTTTGAAACATTGCTGGCGGACTGTCTTCACATCATGTCACACAGGACAAGAAACGGGACAGGCCCTCTCTGCTTCTCGATTCATCGACCTGCCATACAATACAACAAACCAGCTTTTTCAAGGCCCCTTGAATGAAGGCCTGTGCCTGCAAGGGAAATTTAATTGGATTTCTTTATGGGTTGCAACAATCCAATGAAAAATTATGTAAGAATGGCATGATTCAGTTTCAGCATGCACTTGAATAATAATAATTTTTTATTTATAACAAGAATTCTTTAAAAAATAATAAGAATTTTTAAATGAAAACACCCTGCAATAGCACTTTTCAGCTCAACTAGACCAGGCAGCCCAACTTTATCCACGGCGGCTTGTGTTGTGCGGATGTTTGTGTCATTGTCCCAGCTCAGAAAATGATTTTAAATGCATAGATTGCAACGCATTCAGAACAGAGTCAGAGGCTTTCAAAAGCACTTGGTTTGGCTTTCTGGGAAGAATAATGTTGTCTTTAACAATGTCCCCTGCTTTGAACCAAAGTGCATTTGTGCATCCTGTAGAGTAGGAAAATGTCCATCACTCCATCCATTCTTTGGAACACCTTTGTAACATGTGAAGATGAAGTCCTCTATAGCATTTTGACATTTCCAAATTGGTTGTGAGAGCATTAAAAATTATTTCTTATCCTCCTCTTGGAAGTGGGCAAGTGGCTAGCCTCTGCTTAAAACTCCTTTCTTGAAATTCCTCTTATTCTCATGGTTCCAGGTGTCCTTTCTGGCTACTTGGGCAGCATATTAGTTACAAGGAGCTCCTTGCACCCAGCTCCATCCACAAGTAGCCACACAATTGAGATACAAGGTGGCAGATAATTTAGGTTTATTTCCTTCATGGCCTCAGTTATTCTTTCACTCATTTATCTTCCTTTATTAGTCAAACCACATGCTCGTCCCAACACCTGAATACATCTTTTTCATCTCATTCGCCTAGAGTTATTCCATGTCACATTGTTGTAGCTGCGTTTATAGGTCGGGCTCCCCCAGTAGATGGGGAGATGAATACAGGAACCACTGGTCATATTTACCATTGTGTCTTCAGCACTTGATACATGCCCGCCACAAAATGGACATTTCATTAATAGTTCCTAAGTATGTGAATGAATCGATGAATGGATATATGAAGATAAAATATAGGCAACCCCCACATATACATGCCCAGCAAAAAAAATCTATTTTTCCAAGGGAGCAATATTAAATCCAGGATTTTATACCCCTGAATCAGGGCTCCATGCTGAATTTCTATAGAAATGACTAAAAGCATCATACTCATTCAAGCAGAAATGATATGCCTAAAAACGGTACAGTGGAAAAGTCTTAAATACATATATAATTTGGTTGAACAGGGCAACCCAGAAACCAATCACTTGGTATTTACACAATGTCTCATAATTTAAGAATAATATTTGACATTTATATGTGCTTGGCAGTTTTCAAAGTACTTTTACATTCTCATTCTCATATTTATTCAGCAAATATTCAATGAAGGCTTGCTGTATTCTAATCCCTCTGCTATGGCATGCTACACTGAGCTGTAATGGTGAGCAAACTCGGCCTCATGGAGCTTACAGTCTAGTGGAGGAGACAGACTGTAAACAAATCATTGCATAACCACAGACATGAGTGCTGTGTACGAAAGGAGCAGAATACGTGGAGAGCACCTATGACATTTTATTTTACTTGAGTTTGACACCTTTGTGAAGATTGCAGACCAGTATCCATCATCACATGTTTAAGCCAGCATGGACAAAGTTTACAATGGCTAGCAAGAGCGGAGGCAAGATTAGAACCCAGTTCTTGTACTTCCAAGTGGGGCCAGGCATGGAGAATGGCTCAGTGGCAGCCAGCTTGAGCTGCTATTCGGGGGCCCTCCAGAGACTTCCAGACTGAGGTGGAGGTCAGCGGTCCCAGCTTTGTGAATGGGGAGGACTTGGAGCCAGGAAGCAGACCTTTGTGAGAGTCCGCCATACCTGAGAGGCTTAGTATTTCCATTGAGTGTATGTATCTGTGTGGAAACGTGTGCATGTGCACGCAGCGGGCCGACGTGGCCTTGGTCCGGGCAGCGTGCCTGATGTCCTCTAGCCTCCCGTTAATTGAAATGATAACGGGCACCATTTGAGCACTTGTGACATGTCAGGCATTTATAATGTCTTAATCTCCATTTTACAGATGACAAAAAGGTAGGAAGTCATGAGAGCTGGTACTTAGAGAAATTAGGGAAGTTATCCAAGAACACAGAGCTATTAATAGAAGGTGACAGGGTGGGAATTGAACAACGTCTGTGGCCTCAAAAGCTGTGTATGTTACTGTCGCCTATTGTGCTTCTTACCCTCTGAACTGCAGATCTTAGGTTTTATAAATTTGGCAATTACTATCAACAGAATGTTTCACAGGGCAAAGGCAATATATGTAACCTAAACATTTGTACCCCCATAATATGGTGAAATAAAAAAATAAATAACAACAACAACAAAAAAAACCCAGAACGTTTC
This sequence comes from Lepilemur ruficaudatus, assembly GCA_963574885.1. Classification (NCBI taxonomy): domain Eukaryota; kingdom Metazoa; phylum Chordata; class Mammalia; order Primates; family Lepilemuridae; genus Lepilemur; species Lepilemur ruficaudatus. Next base: position 26,277 of record CAUYRT010067746.1, on the reverse strand, counting down.
TATCACCTCCACTCTTACACTGGAGCATGGACATTAGGTTCTCAGGACAATCAGGTTGGCTGTTTTCAAGGTATGAAGGCAAATAGGTTTCAGGTTTTGGTAAGAACTCTGTGCCCATCCGCCCACATGTGTATTCATGCACACACACACACACACACCCTGCTCTAGAGCTTGTCTTTATAACACCGCTTTCTTGCCACCAACAGGAGGCCTCAAATGTGTTCGGGGCCTCTCTGACTTCAATGGGATCCGCATGTGTGCATCTGGAGAGGGCATTTAGCTAGTGGAGAAGAAATGAATTGTCATTTTCAGTGACCATAGAGAGAACACTCGATCCAAGAGCCTCTTTTTACCATGGGAAGTAGCTTTGTTGGTAACGGTCCTAATCCTCGTTTTCAGCGAGAGAACAGGGTAATGCTGCTTTTTGCCAGGGGTCACGGGGAAGGGTGGCACATGGGGGAATAGTTGCGCATTCACGGGAGGAAATAGAATCGCAAGAGCTGTAAAACCGCTGCCGCTTAACTCACTCCCAACAGCCCCAGCCCCTCGCATTTCAGTCACTCATAACTTTACGACAGGCTCTCCTTTTGGGATAACACTTTCCAAGTTCAGTCTGCTCCCTGGAGGCCGGCTTTTTATGGGAAATTTGTGCTAAATCAGCAAAGCTATGTTCAAGTTGGAGAAATACAAGACTCGATGCACTTTCCCTCTGCCAACTTGAAAGACACAGTCCGCAGGGAGCAGCCCCTGAGGCTGCCGGCTCGGGGATGTCTCCTTTTTCTAAAAGTTCCAGGCTTGGATATGAGCACAGCGGTGACGAGAAACAACATCACTAGTTTCAGAGGTGTCTGGATCAATGACAGAGCCAATAAATGGATATTGCCAGCGAACAGAGACAAATGTGAGAGGGGCTGGGAGGAAGTAATGAACAAACAGAGAAATATTATAACACAGAAAGTATTTATTGAAAGGGACTTCTTTGATTTGGGAAGAAAAACAAAGAAACAAATTACGAGGTTTAAATAGGAAAACATCCGCTGAAATGCACCCATTAGTGCAAAGGTAAGAAACTGCTCAAAAAAAAATTGGGTACCTAATATCTCCTAAGCCTCTACCAAGTGCCAGACACCACATGTAGCCATTGTCATTATGTCCCCTCCTTCTCACCACAAGCCTACATGACAGAAATTACTATTCCCATTTTACAGATGAGGAAACAGATGCTTGTTCATTCAGTCAGTTGATAAATATTTTTGGAGAGTTTACCATGTGCTTAAAGCCGTGAACAAAACCACACTCACCGTCCCTTTCTTAGCAAGGTCACATTCTAGTGGGGCAGGGCAAAGGTAACAACAAACAGACAATTATATGTCAAGTAGTGATAGGACCATGAAGAAAACTAAATCAGGGTGTGATTCCCCGATGAGGAATCACATAAGCAGAGCCCTAACGGGGAGTGTCCATGGTATATTTGAGGACAAGTGTGCAGGCCTGGGTGGCTGGAGCACAGAGAGCCAGGGAGAGGGGATAAGAAATAAAGTCCAAGAGCTAGCCAAGGCCAAGATCACATAGAGGTTCGCTGGCCTTGGAAAGGTTTCAGATTTTATTCTGATTGCAAAAGCAAGGCGTTGGAGGGTGTGTAGTAGGGCACACATTCAGCAGCTGTAATAATTTAAGGAGATGGCAGTGGAGTTCTCACTCACGTAACATCCACCAGTGGTGAGTTTGGAGTTGTTAGGCCGGCTCTGCTCCCCCCTTCCCCAGGGTGTGATGGTGTGATGGTGGGTGACCACTCATCAGCAAAATGGGTGTGTCTTAATTCATTGCGTTGCTATAAGGAATGCCTGAGGCTGGCTAATTTATAAAGAAAAGAGGTCTATTTGGCTCATGGTTCTAAAGATGGCACCAGCACTGGCTTCAGGTGAGGGCCTCAGGAAGCTTCTGCTCACAGTGAAAGCCAAGGGGAGCAGGTACCTCATGGTGAAAGGAAGGAAGCAAGAAAGGGGAGGAGATGCCAGCTTCTTTTTAACAAATTTGTGGGAACTAATAGAGGGAGATCTCACTTGTTACCTTGAGGAAGCCACCAAACTGTTCATGAGGGATCCACCCCCATGACCTAAGCACCTCCCATCAAGCCCCACCTCCAAAATTGGGGATCAAATTTCAATATGAGATTTGGAGGGTGCAAATATCCAAACTATTTCAGGGGCAAAGGAAGAGGAGGGACTTCCCTTCCCTTTGGAGCATGACCAGGACATTGTACACGTTCCTTCTGTTCACATCCCATGAGCGCAGCAACTACAACAGAAGCTGGGAGGTAGAGTCATTAGTCCTTGCCCAGGAAAAAGTTGGAGGGTCTGTACTTAAATGAAGAAAGCAGACTTGATGTTGGGGAACAGCTAGGGGTCTGTTACAGAAGGTTTTGAGTGGAGAAGTGACATGATCTGACTTATGTTTTTAAAAAGACTTCTGTAAATATCAGAGTGAAAAATAGTCTGGAGGGCCAAGGATGAAAGGAAAGAGACTAGTTAGGAAGTGCCTTTCATAATCCTGGTAGTGGATAATGATGGCACAGGCTAAGGCGACGGGGCTGGAGATGTTGAGACATGCACAAATTCTATATTTAAAGGTAAGGTTAGCAAGATTTGCTGATGGATAAAAGTGTGAGGTGTGAGAGAGAAAAAGAGGAATCAAGAATGACTCCTAAAGTTTTTGGCTCGAGTACAAAATGAATGGACTTATCTACCAAGATGGGGAAGATTAGGTAAAGAACAGGTTTGGGGACAAAATTAAGAGTTTGGTTTTGGATATGTTGAGTTTGAGATGCCTATCCAACATTCAACTAGAAATGTCTAGAAGGAAGTTAGAATTTGACCCTCCAGTTTAGAAGGAAAATCAGAGTTGGAGATACAAATCGGGGAGTGGTTGATGCCAAGATGGTATTTAAAGCTACACACAGAGACATAATGACCTCACTATAGTACAGGTGCACCTGAGCTCCCCAGACCCATGTTTGTACTATGACAAAGGCCACGCTCTTTCCACTGGGCCCCATGAGCAATGACCCTCTCTGTCCCTTGGGAACTACCTCTCTGCCTTTTCAGACCCATTGCTAATCACTCCTCCCCTCTGCCTCTCCTCACACATCCTGTTTCAACTTGAATTTATGCCTTCACCATTTCACTAGAGAAAGGAAACAAAACATGTTTCAGTCTAGGAGACAGATTGTGTAAGAAAGGGGTGTGTCCTAGGGGCTAGAAGCCCTGTAAGATAAACCAAAGCACTTGAGATGAAAGCAGAGCTGAGACTAAAAGCTGGTGGAGTGGGAGCCCCAGGAAAAGGGAGGTGTGAGTCTCTGATGGCACAAGTCAGAGATGAAACAGCAAGTCAGGTGGTGGCTGGGAGGTGATAGAAGTCAGGAGAATGGACAGAATAGTACCACAGGAGCCTGTGAAGTTAAGTAAGGAGCTTCTGGGACCGTATCATGCAATGCTGGGCAAGAGGTGGGAATGGCCTTTATCTCAGAGCTCTGTTTACCTGGCCATAGTGGCTACTTGAAGCGCTATTCAATTCAGCCATTAGAACAGATTTTACAGATGTCACGGGGTTGGTAGAAGAGTGGAGAAGAGTCTGGGGACTTCCAATAAACTTCCTTTTATTTTTAGCATCTCTTTGCTTCTATTATGTCTATAATACCTGGAAAAAAAAAAGAAGGATACTAAAAGAATGGAGGAAGTTGAGAATGCCATCATTAAGCTTTGCTTTTACGGGCTTTCTTCATTAATCCACTTTTCCAATGACCTGTTTTTCCCAGCCGGTTGACTGACTTATGGAGAAGAGGAATTTTGTCCTCCTACACTAGAGGTTTTGTTATGGGTTTGATTGTGTCCTCCTTACAAATGCGTATGTTGAAATCCTAACTCCCTGTACCTCAGAATGTGACCTTATTCTGAAATAGGATCCTTGCAGAGGTAATTAGTTAAGATGACATCATTAAGGTGGGCTCTAATCCAAGATGACCGGCATCCTTATATAAAGGAGAAATGTGGACACAGAGACACCCATAGAGGAAAGAGGGTGTGAAGAGACACAGGGAGATGACAGTCACCTACAAGCCAAGGAGAGGCCTGGAGCACATCCTTCCCTCACAACCCTCAGAAGGAACAATGCTGCCAACACCTTGATTTTGGACTTCTAGCTTCCAGTATTGTGAGTCAACAAATGTCTGTCGTTTAAGGTTATGATACTTTGTCACAGCAACCCTAGCAAACGAACACAGGCCCTACATACCTAAGGTCAACAAGTGTACACTATAGGATACCAGACAGCCCGGAGGGGGTGAGGCATTTATGCCAAAAACATTCCCTCACCTCTAATTTGTTGTGAGGTCCTGGGCTAGGCTCCCTGGATTTGTCTTTACTGACACTTTTTAGAACCCAAGAAGTATCATTCCAGTTGCACCAGTGGCCTGGTGACAATGGAGTCATGCCTTACACACACTCCTTAAAGAAAGTTAACTACACCAATTCAAGCAGAAAGGGAGAGAATACTTTAGATCATGCTGGTGAGTTTGTCCCCACTCCGTAGCTTTATGCTTTAGAACGAGTATGAGCAGAGAGACAGGAATCTGCTGTTCCCTTTGGGTCTCAGGTGTCTTCATGTGAGAACATCCTTCCATGGCGAGGGTGATTCCTACCTATAAAGACGCCTATTTTCCATAGGTCAAGGGTGATTTGGGGTTTAAATTACTTGTGCCTTATAAGATAACTCTAACTCCCATCCACGCCTGGGAGGTGACTCCATGCAAAGGTTTCCTTCTTATTGATCCGGCTGGTGTGAGGCACCGTGGTGAGCACAGTGGCATTGCTGGTGGTGACCTTCATGTCGGCATTGTGCTCCACAGCCTGGATCAGAGTGAGCACAACCGGTTAGCAATTAAAAGAAGCCACACAGAGTGTTTATGCAATTGCTTCTTTGCTCATTCAAGTCAAATGTGACAATGAAAGAGTAGGACTGATGTGAAGGAACAGGAAGATTGTCTAAGCCAGGCACGTTCAAACTTTTCTTTTCAAGCATCACATGGTTTTATTCAAAGTAAATCTATGTGGAACCCAATGTAGGAAACAGATGAAGGTGGAGCTTCCTTTAGGCCAGAGTCACCAATGTCATATATCTCAGGGGGCCAGAAAGGCAGGGGACTGGGTGAAGTGGGACGGGCATGGCTCTGGTGAACTGGAGAACTGGCCATCCAAAGAGGCAGCCAGTGGATGGCTTTAGCCCTGCGGGAAAGGGTCCCAGTGTTACAAGATCTGCTTCCAAGAGAAGCTAGGAAGCCAGATTGTCATGTAAAGCATCCTGATTTTTAAAAACTTCTGTTCTGTGACAGACACTGTTAAGAGAGTGAGAAAACAAGCCATGGACTAGGAGAAAATATTTGCAAAACACATACAATAAAGGACTTGAATCCAAAATGCACAAAGAACTCAACGATAAGAAAACAAACAACCCAATTAAAACATGGGCAAAAGATCTGAATAGACACCTCACTAAGGAAGATACACAGACAGCAAATAAACATGAAAAGGTGCTCAACATCATATATCATGCCTCATGGAAACTGACAATTAAGACAACAATGAGATACTACTGCACACCTATCAGAATGGCTAAAACCCACAATTGACAACACCACATGCTGACGAAGATGTAGAGCAACAGGAACTCTCATTCACTGGTGATGGTGACGCAAATTGGTGCCCTATCTTTGGAAGACAGTGTGACAGCTTCCTACAAAGCTAAACATAGTCTTACCATATGATCTAGCAATTGTGTTCCCAAATGAATTGAAAATGTACACCCACGCAAAAACATGCACATGGATATTCACAGTGGCTTTATTCACAATTGTAAGCAACCAAGATGTCCTTTAGTAGGTGAAAGAATAAATAAACTGTGATACATCCATGCAATGGAATATTGCTCAGCACTAGAAAGACCTTAAATACACATTGCTAAGTGAAAGAAGCTAGTCTGAAAACACTACATTCTTTATGGTTCTAACTATACGACATTCTGGAAAAAGGCAAAGGTATAAACACAGTAAACGGATCAGTGGTTTCCAGGGGAGGGGAGGGAGGGCTGAATGAGTAGAGCACAGGGTATTTTTTAGAGCCATGAAACTATTCTGTGTGATACTAGAGTGGTGGATACATGACACTGTGCATTTGCAAATCCCATAGAATGTGCGACACAAAGAGTGAATGCTAATGGAAACTGTGGACTTAAGTTGATAATAATGTACCAATATTGAGCCATCGATCGTAACAAGCGTACCACACTAATGCAAGATGTTCATAATAAAGGGGTGAGGGAGAGGCAGAGGGGGAGAGGGAGTGGATGGGAACTCTGTACCTTTTGCTCAATTTTTCTGTAAACCTAAAATTGACATAAAAGATAAAGTTTATTAATTAAAAAAAAACTGGTTTTGAAACTTTAGCTACTACTTCACTATTTAAGAAAAATAAAAACATTGTACAGGTCAATTTAAAGCTCATGTGTAGGCTGACCATGAGGTGCTTGGCCTTGACTCCCACCCTAGAGGCACCACTGTGGGGCACTGGGCTCCTGGGACAGAGTGTGGCCACCATGGGTCTGCTCCACTGTCCCTTCTTTAAAGAGGAGGGAATTGAGACCCAGAAAGGTGAACCGTCTTGCCCAGGGTACTGGCCCGTTGGGGACAGTGCTCAGACTGAGATTACAGACTGCTTTCAGTTTCTTCCCCAAAAAGCCTTTCCCAAGGCCTCCGGGCCTCAGCCTCATTTTTTCCTCCATTCCTTAGTAAAAGAGAAAAAGCCAGCTGGGCTCATTTTTACGGAAGGAAAATGCTGAATTGTTGAGGCTTGGATTTGGAAACAGGAGGAAAAAAACGCAGTGGAGCACCCAGCCAGACAGACAAGGGGGGCTATGGAAAAATGCACCAAGACTGTCATCAAAGCTACTAAACTGCCAGCACCTGGCAAGAATCCCACTGGGAAGCCCCCCAGAGAACTGTGCACAGGAGCCCATCTGCTGTATTTCCTGGGCTGGTCGATGGTCAGTTCTGTTCTAAGACTTGGCCTGGTTAGATTAGCAACTTTCTTGAAAAGATTCTGAAGACTGCCTCCAGACGTCACCCCCCCAATGACTTATTTAGATGTTCAAACTCTCCATAATCAGAACCCCTCACAGCAAACCCTTGCCTCTTCCAGACTCCGGTTAGAGTGGAAAAGCATTCCTGACTCGAAAAGACAAAGACCCCTTATCACCCCTTCCACTAGATGCATTTCAGGAAGGGTGATAGGAAGAAGGGAGCTGACATCTGTAGGGAACTTAGCTTCAATGTGCTCTCTTGTTCAGTTCTCACAGCCATTCTATGAGTTAAAATAGTATTAATCCTAGATTACAGAGGAGGAAGCTAAAACTCAGCATAGTGCTGTGAATTCCTGAAAACACACAGCTAATTTAGGTAGAGCCAAATCTCAAGCCACATTGTCTCATGGCAACTCTCTTCACTTCCAGTTCTGATTATGTCACCACCTTGCACCAAGCAGGGCCTGAAAAAGGACACTGTTCTGTCACTCTATTTTACATGCACTAATAATAGATGTTAACTTGGGAAGAAAAATGTAAGTAGCTACCAGCTAAGTTCCTCCACCTCTATGCTGTCCCTTGGTGGCAAAGATATTCAATAAATTCTTCCAGTGGAGCACTTGTTGCAAGATCACGGTGGTGCTTAATTTCTGATCCACAGGTCATGGACTGAGGTTGAATATATATATAAGCTTACAGGAACATAAAGGATTTGGGGAACGGGGGCATAGCATTTATGGAGATCCTATTAATAATCCTAGTTGCCGTCACTGAGCACTGACTCCGTGTCAGGCAGTATTTTAAGCACTGTCCATGCTGCAAGTTATGTTATCCTCACCACCACCCTACAAGGCAGGCACATTCCTACCACCATTTTACAATGAGGCAAGTGAAACAGGTTACTCATTTGCCCAAGGTCATGCAGGTACAAAATGATAAAGCTGGGATCTGAACTCAAGTGGCATGACTCCCAACCTTCTGCCATAATGTCTCCTTAGCATCTACCAAGTGCCAGAATTGGCATTTTGGTGTTTTAACCGTGTCGTTGAATCCCCGCACAGCTCTATGAGGCAAGTAAACTGGTTATGAATATTTGTAGTTAGGTTATCTGGCTTCATCTTGTACTAACTGTGTTGTTTTGGGGCAAGTTACTTAGCCCCTCTGTGCCTCAGTCTCCCATCTATAATGTGGTGCTAATAGTGGCACCGATCTTGTAGGGCTATCGTCAGGGTTGAAAAAGTCACCTAGCACTGGTTTTCCCCATTTAATAAATGAGAAGAATGCATTTCAGAGAGAGTAAGTCACTTGCCAAAGATCACACAGCTGGTGAGTATATTGCCTTCTTGGACAAGAGGGAGACGGGAGTCGGGGGCTGCTTCTGAAATGAATGTAATTCACTCTAAAATGAATGTAATTTGGACACCGAATGCAGTGGAGAGCATCGGCCTCTAATAGAGAAAATATGATTTAGTGGTTGGTTTTTAAACTAAACAAATTTACTGTGGTCTCTAAATGAGTCTCATGACAAGACCAAAACATTTCTTTTGCCCCAAATTACCAATATCATATGTTAAGGAGAGAAAACCAGATGGCTCTTAAGCTGGTGTCGGTAGAAATATATATAGGTGGGCTGTTTTTTATAGCTGTTGGCATATAAAATAAGTCATTATTCTAAATAGAAAAATATTGATGATGTCATCGAGGCCATTGAAAGACACATCAACCTGATCTGATGAACTGGAAAATCAATAGATACTTTCCAAACAAGATGACATGCCTTTTTAATTGGTTGTGTGAGTGTGATATACTGTGTGCTGCAAAGGTTCAAAGTTAATTCTCATCGGTTTGGGGTTTTGACTGTTGTTTCTGTGTGTAGGCACTTTTGCATCCACTTAATGTATTATTAATAGCAATAATGTAATAGTACCTGCTGTGTGTGCTTTCATTCCAAGAGGGAACAAATTCATTGGTTCTGTTTGCCAGCATCATAACAAGAAGACTGGCATTTCTACCTATTTCCCGGTGGTCGAGGGATACCTGGTGTGGGTTTGGTCTACACCTGGGACATCAGCCAAAGACTATGCCATTTCCCACCAGATATTAATTCAGAGGCAAGCAACTTATTAGATAAACCCAATCAATTCTGGTTGTGGGATCTCTGAACTATTTTCCTGGCTTCAGATGAAGCCCAACAGCACGGTGGAAACATACCCTTGTAGAGACACCTTGTCGGAAAGGTCTTGAGGCCAGAGTAAGCGAGTTCAAGAGTAAGGGAGGTGCTATCTTGCTGCCGAGCTGCGTGGCTTCCATTTGAGAACTATGCAGTGTTTTTCTGACATGCAGCTTCCTAAGAAGCAGGCCCAGGAAAACATTAAAGGGTTTGTCCCCAAAGCACTTGACATCCCTTTGTGTATTTCTTGGTTTCTTTCCTTTCGTAAATTTCGTATTGTTTGGGGCTAATTTAAAACATTTTTAAAAATATTTACTTATTATGGTGTTATTTGGGTGACAATAGGAAAGGCAAGAAAGTAAAATAGCTTGGCCTTCTGAACAGCTCCTTTCTGGAGTACTCACATTTTGGAGAAAATGACAGATGAAAGAAAGGGAGGAAAAGTCAGAGGATCAGAAGAGAGGAAGAGGATGGGGGATGAGCGATCAAGGAAAGAGTGACAAGAATAACAAAGAAACTCCTATACTGTGTTCTGCAGTCCTCACACCACCTGCCTCCCAAATATTGCAGCACTTTGTCCTGGCCACTGAGCAGTGTTCCCACTGACCCCGGAACTGCATGAAAGGCATCACCCCACAGGCAAAGAAGTGCCTGATGTGCCATGTACCCTTGGGCCCTCTCGGTGATGCCTGATTATTCTCCCACGGGGGGAAAAATGAGATGCCCAACTGTTGTTATGAAAGGAGACAGGGCGGGAGTCTGATTGTAAGGCAGTGGGGAGAGTGGAAAGGTGAGAGGTCAAAGGCTGTGGCCACGTCGGGGAGCTGAAAGTAGGCCTGGACACTCTCACGCTCTCTTAAGAAAGTTCTTCGGCCTCTGCCTCTGCAGAGGGTCCCTGCACATGGAGTACTCACGTTAGAAGAGAAAGCAGCTGTCTTGCTCCAGAACAACTTCATATTTACAATGACCAACACCGGCCGAGATTTATAAGCCTGCCCCTGAGGAGGGAAGCCCCCAGAACACACACCAACCTTGAAAGGGAGTTGGCTCACCGCTCCGCACCTTATCACCTCTTCATCAATCAGAGTGACGTTTTTTATGGTTGTCTTCCCAGTCCAGGGTCAGAGATAGGGCAGTTGGGCTTCTCTTGTTTTCCCTCCTTCTGCGAATGTCAGGTAGCCTTGCTGCATTCTTTCCCACCAGGTCTCCAGCAGGGTTTTCTCCTGCTCATCCTGAGCTGGGCTGTGGAAAATCAGTGCCCAGCTTTAGCTCCGAGGGTGGCAACTGACACTGGGGCTTATCGTGGGTAGGTCTCCCGTGGGTTCTACCACCCACAGTTCCCATCGGACATGCTTTCTCTACTGGGGAATGCCACTCTGGGTGGCACCCGGCCAGAGACTGCCAGGATGAAGCAGACATCAGGGTACAGAAAGTGACTTAAATGCATCGGCTCTGTCACAGGACATCACACATTCTCTGTGGAATTGTGACCTTGAATCTTCCTGAGACTGAATTCCCTCATCTTGGATAATAATAACAATACTAAGAAGAAGACGAAGAAGCAGCACAAACACATGTGGTGTTCTTGTTATGTTAAGTATTATCACCATCTAGGTGCTTGGCATGATTTAACTCACCTAAATCACTCAAGAACCCTGCCGTGCAGGTACTATTCTATTATCCCTATGTCACAGTTGAGGAAACTGAGGCCCAGGTTGTTTAACTGACTCATGTAAAGCTACTCAGTGGGTCAGTAGCATAGCTGGATTTTGGACCCAGACAGTATGATTTTTGCGTAGAGTCTTAAAACAGTTTGCAAAGACTTTCACAAAAGCTGTTTCATTGACTTCTCCATATTACTCTGGAAAGAAAGCAGGATAAGGAATTATTATTCCCATTTTGCAAACAAGAAAACTGAATCTCGGAATTTCAGAGATGGCCAAGATGAGGGCAGAATGGAGTCTTGAACCCCAGTCTTAGCATTGGGCCTCTGGGAAGTGAGCAGCTCGGCCTGGTGGTTCCTAAGTTTCCTTCCTGCTGTCTCATCTGATCACGAAGGCTCACTCTGGTTTTCCTTAACAGTGTTTAGAATATAGGAAGGAATTTCTTCTCATCAAGGCTAAGCACGTTTTTTCATTTAGAAAAAGCTTGCTAATACTTCCTCAACAAAAACAACAACAAAAACACTTGGCTGGATATTTTGTTTTTTTGCAGAGGCCTCATATTTACTCAGGATTGCCTATCTAAAGAATATTAATTAGAAAATGATAAAAGGATATTGGGTATCCTTCCATTCATTGCCTGAAATATTTATGAGGAATGCATATTTATGGAAATGTTTATTTTGTCATCTTTGAATCTACGCTATTAGTTTGCATACTGAGTTTCATTTTGTCAGGTTTCCCCCAAATCCAGTTGCTAACTAGGACCTAAATCTATTAAATATTGACTGCAGCTTTGCCAGGCAGAAACGTTATTCTGTTAATAATGCAGCTCTATTAAATATCATTGATACTTAAAGTGAGATAAGTTCTCAGTTTGAGTGGCTGTGTTTACTCTCGGGCGAGATAGCAGAGAGGAGTTTTCTGGCTTGATGCTAGCCCGTTTCTTCCTATCATGGGGATGCTTGTGAAAGAGAAAATTGACCAAATTAAAGTTGGCTTGTGGGCTTTATTTTTTATTTCCTATAGCTAAAGATGTATAAATTGAACTGCACTAAATAAAACATAATAATTTGTTCTCGAAATTAGCAAGCACACGTTCCACTCATAAAACTGTTGCTCTGTGATGTGAGACTGGATTTCATTTCAGTGGTCTTGATTTATTGTCTGGTTTGTTTTATTTTGAGGGGGTAGGGATAAGATCTCTGCAGGACAAATCTATTAAAATGGTTGACAAGAACAGATTTGAGAAGGTTTATTAATCTTTAAAAAGTCTGAGTGATTGAATGGAAATTTTTAAATATTAGTAAGAATTTTAAGAGGCCTTAAAGATGTATATACATGCAGCTTAAACTAAAATATTCAGTGAGAGCTTAGAAAGATCTCCCCCCATCTCACTCTTCTGTTTAAGGTCATTGTCTATGCGCTTGCATTTTGTGCTTAAGGGTCAGATTTCTTGTCATGCAGGTTGAGAACATGGTGAATTAGAATAGCTTGCTTGACTTGCAAGAGCCTAGATGCTGCTCAAGTAACCCCCACTCCCCTCCACCAACTCCTCTGCTCACCACATCTGTGTGCATCCTCTGAAATCAGTGGGTATATGCGGGAAAGGTGGGAGGCATTTTGGTTGCAAGTGGGAGCCAGGGGCAACATATACAGAAAGAGTATGGGATTATAACCACCACTCCCTTGGGCTGGTTTTATGTTTCTTTGGAAAGGCAGATTAAAGGCAAAAGCCATCAGAACATCTCAAAAAAGACTTACTGAATATGGGGATATAGATAACTTTATGAGGTCACGACTTCATTTCCTTTGGGCACATACCCAGAAGAGGGGTTGCTGGGTCCTACAGTAGTGTTATTCATGGTAGCAAAGGCATGGAAACAACTGAAGCACCTGCCAGTGGATGATTGTGTAAAGAAATTGTTATGCAATGGAATATTATTCTGCTTTGAAAAAAAAGAAGATTCTGCTATTTGGTACAACACGGATGAATCTACAGAACATTATGCTAAATGAAGTAAGCCGGACACAGAAAGAAAAACACTGCCTACTGTATGTGGACTCCTTTTATGCTATCAAATCTATCTGACACTTAGCAAGACTTTTTGATCTGAAAATGCAAGTCATTTTTTAGGTAAGGGAATTTTCTTCTAAACTGTATTTGATTATTTTGTAACTGTTCCTTCTCCTTCTGGACTGTTATTTTCACAGTAGGTTTCCTGGATCCATCTTCCAAGTTTTTTATGTTTTCACTTGTTAATACCATTTCTTTATATTTTAGCTCTGTCTCATGAGACAGTTTGTCCATTTAATCTTCCACATCCCTAGTTGAGTACTCATCATAATCCAGTCTATTGTTCAATTTTCCTGATCTATTTTAACATTTAGAAATTATATTTTCATTTCATAAACATTCATGTTCTTAGGTTGTTCCATTGCAACATCACCTTGTATCACTTTAAGCATTTTCATTTTAGGTTTCTGTTTTGTTTTGTTGTATGTCCTGTTTCTACCTCAACAGACACCATTTATCTGGATTCAGCTTGATTTCCTTTTCTGGAGGTTACTGGTTTTGTTTGTGATCTTTCTCTGCTTACTTATATTAGTGTATGTGAGTTGTTTGGCATTTGTGTAGGTAAGGATACCAGTGTGTCCTGGGCATGCACACATGGTGGAAGATTGACAAGTGACCAAAGGGAAAGGAGGAATATTTTTTCCACCAGTTAGTTACTACCAGTTAGTTACAATTGCTAACAGATTAGCAATCTGAGTCCTGTTGTCTAGGGCATGGAGAGCCCTCTAGGATCTTATTTTTCTTCACGAATGACAGGGAAGTGCTGTCCCCAAGTCCATGGCAGGGAAGCTTCACTTCAAGATTGTTGCTGCCTTTGAAGGCAGCCAAGACGGGGGTGATACACACGCTTTTCCCGTGTTGCACACAGCAAGCAGAGGGGGCAGGTCCTGTGCCTGTGCTGCAGACACCCACTGGCTCAGCTGGCTGGCCCCACTCAGGCAGCCATGGGAGAGGTGGTCTTAGCCACCGACCCCTTCAAAGGCAGGCCACACCCTTCAGCTCTCTTCCACCAACCCTCAGTGTCTAAAACATGGCTCAGGAAAGCCATCCTTCCTTCACCCTCGTATGCACTTCTTTTCAAGAACCCAGAGTCTCAGTTGCATGGAGATTCCCTAGAGGCCCCGGCAATAGACCTTCCTCAATCCATAGGTTGTAATCCTAAAGCAGAGAGTTTTCTGCTGTAATTGCATTTGAATCGTAAGAACTCCTAAGACACCGTTTAGTGCTAGACATTCCTGTTAGGAACAGAAACACTTTTCTTTTTTCTTTTTCTTTTTTAAAGACAAAGTAGAATATTATTCCTTTCTGATTGGGCAGGAGGAGAAAGAGAGAGAAAGAGACTAACTATATAGATTTCATGAGACAAAGCTACACAACTTCTTTCTTCTTTGGTTCCTGAAGAAAGAAGATTCAAAGAAAGCAGAAAAGGTGAAACTTCCTACCTCTGTGTTTTCCAAACTGAAATGTCAGACACTATTACAGTAGTCCCCCCTTATCCAGAGTTTTGCTTTCCATGGCTTTGTTTACCCGTGGTCAACCACCTCCAAAAATAGATGAGTACAGTACAATAAGATATTTTGAGAGAGAGAGAGAGAGACCACATTCACATAACTTTTATCATACTATATTGTTATAATTGTTCTATTTTGTTATTAGTTCTTATTAATCTCTTACTGTACCTAATTTTATAAATTAAACTTTATCATAGCTATGTATGCATAGGAAAAAACAGTATATATTGGGCTCGGTACTATTTGTGGTTCCAGGGTCTTGGCATTTTTCCCCCATGGATGGGGGGAGTCTACTGTATTTGCCTATTCAATAGACATTTCCTGCCTCCTTATGCCCAGTTAGCCATACTCCAAGGGATGAATCATGATTAGTCTAAGCCAGTGATGGAATATCCATTCCCCTTTGCCACAGCTTACCTTCCAGCCTCCCTGGTAGTTAGGGAGGGTCATAACAAGTTCTGGCTGAAGAGATTGAGGTATATGCATTTTGGAGGGCTCGTGCCTGCCCTTTCATTCTTCTCAGAATGATACTGTGGGAAGTGATGTCTGAAGTTATAGCAGTCATGTTGCAATCACAAATAAATAAGTACATAAATAAATAAACGAACAAGACAATCACAAAAAGCCAACATATTTAAAACGGTGGATTTACTCTTTCATCCAAAGATGAAAAGAGTCAGGTCACTGATGATAGAGTTGAACTGCTTAAACATGTTAAGTGACAATATAGATACTAACGGCTTCATGCGCTATAGCTGAGTGTTCTGTACTTGCAGCTGGAAGCCTTTCTAACCGATACACTGACGCTTGGGTGTACTAGGATTATGTACTAGGATTATGCAAAGGCAGGAGACAAACATCATTTTGTTTTTTAAAATAAATACCAATATATTATAAAGTAGAATTCAAAACCTACATGAATTTCAGAAATAAAACAGGAAGCACCAAGGTAAAGTTCTATTTTCAGAGAGGTTCTTTGGCCCAGGCCTGTGGATGACCACACTCCTGTGCCCTCGGGAATTTTGGGAGAAAGAGTTTCAGAAAGAGACTAGAAAGACAAACCAATGTTCTTCTTTTAATAAGGATCAATAGTCAAGCAAATTATTGCTGCTGCTACTGCTGCTGCTGTTGTGGTATCATTATTTTTCCACCAGTCACTGCAGAAGAACACATTGCTGACAACTGTGAGACATTCAGTGCCAAACATGCCAGCCTGGGAAATACTTGATTTTACCATAAAAGTTCAGGGAGAATTATAAATATATTTTTCAATTGAATTAAAGTTAAATGAGGCTGTGATTAATAATAGTTAAGGGTTTGCGTTATTTATTATATTTTGAATTTTACCTCTGAGATTAAGCTGCTCTTTAAGTATTTTTTTTCTTTCCAAAAGGAAAAAATGGGTAAAATAAGAATGAATGCTACATATTATTAGGTATTTATCATGTGCCAGGCACTGTGCTAAGCACTTCTTAGGCATCATCTCACTAAGTCCTTCCATGAATTCTAGAGCAAGTTGTCATGATCATTGCTTTACATACAGGCTAATCAAGGCTTAGAAGCATTACATAATTGATGGGAGAAATTTTAATCTGCCAAGCCCTTATTCTTAATGCAACACCAAGCTATCTTCCAAACTGTAGTTTAATACCATTGTTAGTTTATCAAATTTACAGTCTAACACGGTCGTCTGGATCTTTTAACCAAGGTACCTATTTAATGGTGACATAGTTTGAACTTAAGATTCAGGTTTTTACTACTTTCTACACCTTTAAAATTGAATTGGCAGAATTAAACCACTGAATTATCAACAGAATTTGTATGGTATGATTTGTTTCTTCATTATCAACCAGTGCAGTGTTTATTAGTAGTCACATGTATACTTCCATATACTAGGTTCTCAGAAAATCAAATTCAACACAACACTGATAGTCCTTTAGCCATAGGTTAAGTGAGAAAAAAAAAAAATCAAGGGTGTAGTGAGGCATGTCACGGATAATTTGGACATAGTACAGTAGTTTTCTCCATAAGACAGTGCACAGAGTCTCTGACTTTTTTTCTATATTGACAAAAAATAATTCCAATTTTCACACTGTCACAGTACAAATGGAAGTGTGACTTACGTCTCACAATTTGCATAGCTGATTTCCTGTCCTTTTGACCATTCCATCATCTGTATGACAGTTACAAAATTGTTTTTCTTTGGGACATCACTGGTGTATTCTTATGCTTCAAGGAGTTTTCAGATTAAACCATGGGTTTATTGCATGACACCCAGGGAACCGGATCCCCTGGAGTAGGATAATCAGACCCCGCCAGTCTGTAAATCAAGCTTCAGCCCCAGTCTCAGGGGCTCTGGGATGACCAGTTAGTTGTGAATGGTGAACAGACTCAGAATTTCTAAGGCCTGGGGCGAACCAGCCCAGAATCCTATTCTCCTGTGTTCGGTTCTGATGCACATTTAGTTAGAACACCACAGACCTGCAAATGGTTCCTAATTAAAAGCCAGGTTCCCTGCCTACACCTACTTAAGAGACAGCCCTAGGCAGTCATCTTTTATACCATATGATTTGTCCCCAGGCATGGCTGAGTGGACCAGGGATGGGCACTGATCCAAGGAAGCCAAGCCAAAGCTTATCAAAGACACGAGACACACGTTGGCCCCAAAGAGGTGAGCCGAGGTAACCAAGATCTCTAGTGAGCTAAGAGGAGAGAATGAGGTGTCACTGATAGGAGCTCAGATAGAAAGGATGTCACGGGGTAGAGCAGGGCTAGACAAGGGCCTGGGGAAGCAGACTGAGTGGGATGAGGAAGCAGGTACTACGAGGAAGCAGGGACTGTGAGGTAGGGAAAAGATGTGGTGTCCAGGTGAACACAGGTCATTGACATTGAAAGACAGAAGAGAAAGAAGTGCCCAGGGAGAAGCTGGAGGGGGTGGGGAGAGAGAGAGAGACTGGTTCCTAAGATTATCAAAACTGTCTCTAATGCTAACAGCTTTCCAATTCCTGTCCGTGACCTGGAAGAGAGAAAATGAACTCTCTTTTTCTTAAGAGTTAGTCTTCTTCCTGTAATCCAAGTGGTCTGAATCGCACAATGGACAAGGGGGAGGGAGGATCGTCAAGTCCTAATGCATCTTGAGGATGAGTTCAGGGAAACACACACACAAGGAGATGTTTCCATGTCCCCTTTCCTCTGGGACCCAAGGCTTCATGGTCCACTGTTACCCTAGAAGCTTCCATGCCTAGACTCTCCCTCTTCACCCTTGTGGGGTCTGAGGCACTCAGTGTTTCACCTTGAGGGCATTTTCTCACAAGTCTGGGTGTTGAAGTTGGCCCCACCTGGTATGACCTTGATTGTGATCTGAGAACTGTTATTGCTAAGAACTAACCCTTAAAAAGGGGTACATCTAGTGACCTTAAATGAAGAGTCTGATTCAGATGAGCAGAGTCTTAGGATTTTGAGATCTTTCAGGAGAAACTCACAGTTTGCTTGGTTGGGAATCCTCTGAATTGCTTGTGACCTAATTCTATGAACAAAACCCCAGAGACAAGCCACCGTTTACGGTTGAAGGAGATGTCTGTTCGCCTAATAGCGCCCGTCATGTTGGTAGCTCAATGCTTTGACAAGTGAGAAAGGACAAGTGAAATTATCTAAACGGCTCTAGCTATTTATCTATATATTGTAAGTGCTGTATTTCCTGGAAAGAAGCCTTGAGTTAAGAAAATAGTTTTAACTTGTTCTCTCAACTTCCTGGCTGCTGTGATACTCAAACCACATTTCAATATTTCTGGGTTTTGTCTGACAAAGTAGAAGCATGTGGAAATGGAGGAGGGGAAGACAAAATCATAAAACTGGAAGGAATTTCAAGGGGTCAGGCTCTGCAGGATTCATCTGCAGGCAGGACTGTTTGAAAACTGGGGAAGATGTACCTCCTATTTCAAATTGGGAGCAAGGGTATTATTTCTATGTAGGCCGCTCGCTCCTCCCCATCTTTCTATGGCCAAGGAGAGTAGACCTTAAATATGGTCTATTTGAAGGAATACCAGGTAATGCCCTTCTTCCAAATCTCTTTCTGTTGCTGTCTTTCCTCAATTAAAAGTCATTTATTTGGGCTGCATATCCCCAGGCCTTCTCTTTTAATCTTCATATAAATTTATCAAATGACATTTTTCTAGCACAGTACAGAATTACTGAATTATTCCAAGATTACTTGGAATCTATGTAAACTATTGGGGGAACACAATCTCTAATATTTCTATAGCACCATAAACCTGTGGTTTGTGAAATTCTTCATATATTATCTCATTTTCTCCCCATAACAATGCAAAATATATTTTTATGATTCCCATCTTTCATATGAGAAAACCAAGGCTTTGAGGGATTCTATGACTTTTCCAAGTTCTGGATATAAGAGGCAGAGTCCAGATGGTTGAGTAATTTTTTCTACACTTGGCAGATTCTTCAGGGAACTGAAGATATTCACAGATGGTTTCAGGTCAGCTTTTTAGCCAGTGACCAGGAGCCAGGAGAGCAGAGGCAGTAGCAGGCAGTGGGTCCTCCTGTCCCCATGAGCAGACCAAGCCCTCTCTGTGAGGAGAGACTCCAGGATGCCATGGCACCCCCAGATGAGTAGCAACCTGGTCAGCCCTTGTGAGAGATGACAAGAGCTGTCTCTGTCCCCAAGACATGAAGTTTTACAGGCAATCACCACCCCTATACTCTGTCTTACTCAAGGCATGTCACTTTTAGACAGAAATGTACTGTTGAATTAGTCACCATCTGTGTCAGTTATCTATTGGTGCATAACAACTTATCCTAAAATTTAGCAGTTTAAAGCAATAAACATCAATTATCTTAGTTCCTGTGGGGCAGAAATTTAGGAGTGGCTTAGCTTGGTAGTTCTGGCTCTGGGTCTCTTAGTGGCTACAGCCATCTGAAGGTTTGACTGGGTTGGGGTACCCACTTCTGAAGTGGCTTACTCACGTGGCCATTGGAAGGAGACTTCAGTCCTTTGCTGGCTGTTGGCAGGAAGCCTCACTTCCTTGCCACAGGGACCTCTCCACGGGGCTGCATGGGTGTCCTCACGACGTGGCAGCTGGCTTCCCCCGGAGTGAGCCAGCCGTGAGAAACAGCAAGGAGGAAGGCCTAATGTCATTCATGTTCTAATCTTAGCACTCCCACGCTGTCACTCTGGCACACCCCATTCATTAGAAGCGTGTCACTAAGTACAGCTCACATTGAAGGGAGAGAATCAGGATCTACCTCTTACAGGAAAGTGTACCAAGGTGTTTCTGTTATTTAAACACCACCACACAGGCTTGTGCAGGAGTGCTGAGGAATCTCAGTGACATTCGAGAAATTGTGACTCTCACAACTTTCAGTTAATAAAACCAGAAGAACAAAGCTTTCTCTTGGTCATGCACCTAGTTAGAGGTGGAGTACAGGATTGTTTTGATGGAGCTCTGAAACAGGTTCTGGGAAGCACACAGTCCCAAATACAGCAGGCAGCTCATTACAGCACATTGCATGCAGTACTCTAGCAAGTGCTCCAGAAAACCACAGCTGGGATGTACCGAGCACTTACTGTGTGCCCATTATTGTCAAAGAAGCTCTACTTGTATTAAACCCACTTACCCTTCCCAAAAATAGTCTGAGCTATCTCAGATAGATATTACAGATATTATCAGTATCTATATACTGTACAGTACAGATATATCAGTATTACAGATATAATATACAGATATTATCCCCATTTTATTTTCAGGGACAGTTTAGTATTAATAATTGGGAGACCTGGGAGAAGAGGCAAGAACCGAGGACTGAAGGAGCCCAGAGGGAGAAGCCTCTTCTTGCCTGGGTGGTGATGAGAGTCTTGAAAGTCACTCTGCAAGAGGTGATGTTTGAGCTGGGCTGCAAAGCGTAAGTAGGAGTTCGTTGAGCAAAAAAGGTAAAAGAGAACACAATCGGGGCAAGAAATTGTGACTATTGAGGCTAGGTGGTAGAGAGCTGCTGGGATTTTCCCACAGGCCTCTCATCTGTTCTGGTAGATTTAGACAGGCTTTTTGTAGTGTTCACGTCTGAGTCTTACATGGGTCATGCCCCTGGTCTGATTTTGGTCTATCCCCAAAAATAAATTCCTGCACCAAATAAGCCTTTGAGGAGACAGAGGTGGGAATGGGAAAAAGGGGAAAATGTCTATGTCTCGCCTGGATCTAGTTAGCCATGTTGCTCAGGGCAGACTAGGGATGAGGTCATTCTGATCATTCTTTTGATTTCATTTCCCGCATGGTCTGCTTTGCTTTCTTTGATGCCTGCCACAGATAGTGACCACTGGTAGCCAGCTGTCCTGCTGGTGTGTCTGGCTGGTCACACTCAAGCCGGATAAGTTCCATCCACTTTCTTGTGGGTAAATGAGAGGCTTTAAAGCACATGTCTTGATGACAGAAACCATCCCTCTATGTGAAAAATCACATCATGACCACAGCAAACTGCTATTTAGCATAACTAGATAAGTAAGGTTATGGTGGTTAATTGACTATTTCAATTAACTAAGGGTTACTACTGAGGTCATCTATACATTACTAATTTTCAAATAGTTAGAATCTAGTGAAGCACCACTTTGTTCCAAAATAGCTCTGTACATGATTTAATATTTCTTTGAGGACACGGAAGGCACTGCAGATTTTGTGGGTTTTTAAAAGTCTGTGTGATGAAGGTAGGATGGGTACATGAGTTTGAGAAGGAAAAAGAGGGCAAAGACTGTTTTCCTGTGGAAACCACCAACCTTGCTCTGAGGGACGAGTGTGGATATCAGCTTAGGAAGTCATGCCTCTCTCAAGTTATTCCTCGAATGAGAAGACCTTCAAAGAGCAACAGAGGGCCATGCCAGGGAACAGATGCCACCACAGATAGTGTACTGGGTCTCTCATGAGCCAGGGCAGGAGAGGCTTCTGTGGAAAAATTCCCTGCTAATTCCCTGCAGAGGAGGGTCAGTGTGCAGTTTCTAGGGGCATTGCTTCCTGAGGGGCACTGAAAGATCATTTGAGTGCTAAACCTTACTAGAAATGAAATAAGATGAAAAAATTTGTATTTGCCAGATGTACACATGTAATTGGAATATTTATAAGAAATATTTTTTGCGAGGGGTTGGAGTTTCACGATAGTTGCATGTTGTTTTCTCTTCAGAGGAGGGCAGGTCTGGCTGGCTGCCGAGCTCTTGTTTATCTGAGTGGGGTATGCAAATTTGGGGCAGAGCAGAATTGTTGGAAGAGGCCTGTCACTTTTATCAGCTGCCCTCCTCCTCTTTTTCCTACTCTTCCACAAAAATGTTGAGCAGATATTTAAAGAAAATCAGTTTGGAGGGATGCTGAATTATTAGACTTCCCACTAAGACCATCATGTCTGGGTCTGGCTTTGTTCCTAATGCATGAATTGTTTAAAACACACTGGCCAACTTATCTTGTGACCACAATCACCCTACTTTCTGCCACTTCACTATTAATTATACTTCTATGAGAAAGTGGGAAGGATAAAAAAATGGAAAAGAATCTAAAACAGTCAAATGTTCTACATTTTGGCAATTCTAATTTTTAAAGAAAGGGTAAACATCAGTGGAGGATGTTGAAATAGGTGTTTAAAATGAGATTTAAAAGTTGCTTATCTCGGCCGGGCGCGGTGGCTCACGCCTGTAATCCTAGCTCTCTGGGAGGCCGAGGCGGGTGGATTGCTCAAGGTCAGGAGTTCAAGACCAGCCTGAGCAAGAGCGAGACCCCGTCTCTACTATAAATAGAAGGAAATTAATTGGACAACTAAAAATATATGTAAAAAATTAGCCGGGCATGGTGGCGCATGCCTGTAGTCCCAGCTACTCGGGAGGCTGAGGCAGAAGGATCCCTTGAGCCCAAGAGTTTGAGGTTGCTGTGAGCTAGGCTGATGCCACAGCACTCTGGCCTGGGCAACAGAGTGAGACTCTGTCTCAAAAAAAAAAAAAACTAAAAACTATTTGAACTGTACACTGAAAATGTGCATTTTATTGTATGTAAATCATACCTTAATAAAGTTGATTTTTAAAAAATGTGAGTAGAGGAGGAAGTGGGTGGGACAAGAAGGAAAGAAGACTGGCCATGAGTTGACAGATGTTGAAGTAGAGTATTGGGTACATGGAGGTTAATTGTACTCATCTGTTTACTTTTGTCTAGGTTTGAAATTTTCCATAATAAAACACTTTTTTAATTGCATGAGGGAAGATGCTATTCCTATTTTATAGATGGGGAAACTAAAGCTTCCAGAGGTTAAGTAAGTTGCCCCAAAGTCACACAGCTGGTAAAATGATGAGTTTGGAATGTAAACAGACTCACCTGAATCCATAATTTAAGCTATTAACCTTGGGTGCACATTTCCAGAGGAGGGAGAGCAACGTGGGTTTATGCTAGGGGGTGAGGTAGCCCTGCTGACTTAGGGAGTTCTGGAAGCAAGAAGGGCTAAAATGGTGGAGGCCAGGCCAGGATGTCGTAGGGTCAAGAAATGGCTTCCCTCTTAGATTCATTGTTACCTAGGGGCAGACTGGTGGTTACGAGCCCAGTGTGGGCTTAGGAGCCGGCTGCCTCGGTTTGAGTCCTGGCTATGCCACTTGCTAGCAGTGTGACTTGGGCAAGTCACATAACTTCTGTCCCTCAGTTGTCCTAATTTATAACATGGCTATTAATAGGAATGTAAAATGGTATAGCCAGTTTGGAAAACAGCTTGGCAGTTTTTAAAAAAGTTAAACATAAATGTACCATATGACCCAGCAATTCCACTCTTAACTGTCTACTTAAGAATATAACATAAAAACATATGTCAGCTGGGCGCGGTGGGATATGCCTATAGTCCCAGCTACTCAGGAGGCTGAGGCGGGAGGATCACTTGAGCTCAGGAGTTCAAGTCCAGCCTGCACAACCGCATCTCTTAAAAAAAAAAAACCAAAAACCAAAAAACATATGTCTGCACAAAGACCCGTACACCAAAGTTCATAACAGTATTATTCGTAATAACCAAAAAGCGAAAACAACCTAAATGTGATTGGATAAACAAAACGTGGTATATCCATACAGTGAGATAATACTCAGCAATAGGAAGGAACAGATTCTAATACATGCTACAACATGGATAAACCTCAAAAGCATGCTTTTGAGAAAGAAGTGACATGCAAAAGACTACCTACTATCTGACTCCATTTATATGAAATGTCCAGAAAAGGGAGATCTATAGAGACAGAAAGATTAGTCACCCAAGGTTGGGGATGGGGGATCTCATAAGAAATGTTCTAAATTTGGATTATGATGATGGTTGTATAACTTTGTAAATTTACTAAACTTCACTGAATTGTTCTAACACAGAGTTAGAACAGAGATCAGCATGCAGTAAGTGCTACAGAAATTATTATGGGGCTGGACATATGGGGTGTAGTTCCCTGTGGTCCTTGCTATGGGAGAGGTCAACTGGGCAGTTTCCCTGCTCCAAAATCCTGGAACATAGTCCTTACTGCTCTGGGTGAGACCTGGATGGGCCAAGGAAGGGGAAGGGCTGGCTTCCAGGCTCAGAGGGACCCTTTCTATCCATCCTGTATTCCAGAGGTGTCAGGTGGACCCAACATCCAACCTTGACCCTCTTTTCCTCCTTTGGGGAGGAGGAGAGGTTCCCAAGAAGGATGTCGCCTCCCTCCTCTCTTAAACTGAGGACGGGGTCGAGTGTCCTCTGCTGTAGGCAATGGGAACTGCAACAGCTGGGCCGCCCACATGAGTCAGGGTGAGCGCTCACATATGTTTCAACCTTCCTGACAATGTTGTGAGGAAGTCACTGTTGCCTCCTTTTCACTGATAGGGACACTGAGGCTCAGAGGGTCTAGGTGACCTGCCCAGGGTTGCACATCTGGCACGCCTGGTCCAAGTCCTCTGAAAAGGTGGCGGGATGACCCCAGGTCCTTTCAGCTGGGGAGAGACACACACTAACCCCTACTGTTTGTAAAGCGCTGCTGCCACCCCCCTGGCTATATTCTGGGGGGCCTGGTTAGAGCAAGGGGAAGAAGGGAAAGCAGAGGCAGAGGGAAGGACTCTTAGTAGTAATGACTCTTCAATAAAGCCCCCAAACTCACAAGGGGGCATGGCAGCTTTTGGAGTCAGAGAAAGAAGAGGCCATTTGCTGCTCACTGTTTTGTAATATCCACTCATTTATTCATACGGAAATTTTCATGGCCTTTCTCTCCTGTAGCAACGCAGTGCTAGGCACGGGAATGCAAACAGCAATGTGACTCTAGGGGATAAAAGGAGTTTTCCAGTCCAGGTCCCTGCAGATGGGACCCAAGCCCCTTCCCCAGGCATCTCCTCTGCGAAGAGGCTGGATTGAAGCAGATACCTTTCAGCCCACAAGCAAAAGAAATCTGGCAATGCTGTCTCAGGATCAGAGTCCTCAGCACTGTCCCCAGAAGAGACAGTTGTGAAAATCATCATCCTTCCAGAACTTTCCTCACAGATGTTTGTGTATAGGGTGGGGCCAGGGCTCTTGGGGCAATTATGAGCTTAGGAGTCTAGAATCCTGCCAGAACCCAGGACCCCCCTCATGACAACTGCCCTGAAGATCTCTTCTGCAGGTAGTGAGTGTCTGGAGCAATAGAACAGCACACCTTCTCCTCAAACCCTAGTCCCACCTCAAGGGCTCTGCCTCTGGTCTCTGCAGGTGGGGGAGCAGACCCTCATTATCCCTCTCTTCCCAGATGTTATTTGATGACATATAGGAAAACAATGCCTCTGTTGTCACTGCGTGGAGAGCCAGCATGCAAGCTGCATCATTTGTCCCCTTACAGAAACCCTTTCTTGCTCTGGCCCCAGAATGAGATATTTCTCTCTGTGGCCCTCCTAGCAACCTTCCACACCTCTACTCCCAGCCATCGTACCAATCTATATTTCTGCAGATAGGAAGCAGCCACGTTCCAAAACCTGATTTTTATCATGAGAGAAATATCCTGGGGATTCATTCATTCACAAATATTAACTGAGCACCTATTATGTCTTGGGCACTGTTCTAGGCAGAGGGGATGCAGCAGTGATCAAGACAAAGTCCTCATCAGTCCATTTTCAGAATAATGGGAAAGACAGACAGTAAAGAATAAAGAATAAAAGAATAAAGGCATTCACAGACTTTCATGTAACAGTCAGCAAGGCAGAAAGGAAAGAAAGGTGAGGTGACAGAACGTGCTGGAGGTGTGTGCGCTGCATTATTAGGATTTTTATTGGGAATTCACTTTGTTTGCTTTCCTTGGAGAAGATGAGAGTGAGGGTCTGTGTGTCCCCTTCGCTGGCCTCTTCAACCCATTTTGGCATCTCAAGCTTCAGAAAGCAGCGTCCTGGGATGGGGGTGTGTGTGGCTGCAGAGCCAGCCCTTCTGAATTTAGTTAAGAGGGGGGATATGATATTTAGATACTGCATCAATTTAGTTAAGAGCGGGGATATGATATTTAGATACTGCATCGGAGAAATGGAAGTAGGTACTGAGAAAACCTATTTATCGTCTTCCCTGGGTGTAATAATACTTCCCCCCTCCAAATTGATTTTTCCTTTGTTCTTTTTGCACACCCTTACTGAATTCCTAACTAAGTATTCTACAAACATTCTGTGTGTCCACTGTGTGCCAGGCACTCTTCTAGGGGCAGGCGACAAGCAAGGAACATTCTCGACCCACAGGAGTCCCTGCTGC
>CAUYRT010067745.1:0-22098 GCA_963574885.1 Lepilemur ruficaudatus | reverse complement strand
GGCTAGAGTGCCGTGGCGTCAGCCTAGCTCACAGCAACCTCAAACTCCTGGGCTCAAGTGATCCTCCTGCCTCAGCCTCTCGAGTAGCTGGGACTACAGGCATGCGCCACCATGCCCGGCTAATTTTTTCTATATATTTTTAGTTGTCCCATTAATTTCTTTCTATTTTTAGTAGAGACGGGGTCTCGCTCTTGCTCAGGCTGGTTTCGAACTCCTGACCTAGAGCAATCCACCCGCCTCGGCCTCCCAGAGTGCTAGGATTACAGGCGTGAGCCACCACGCCCGGCCTGTACCCATACTTTTTAATGCTCAAGTTTTCATTTCACAAACATTGCTATATTTTGGACATAAATATAAGACATCTACCCTGTGTTCAAGCAGTCTATAGTGTGGAATAAGCTATTCTCTCAAGAAAGAGATATAACTAAATATTTGTACACCTATTATCATGATTACAACAGAAGCAAATAATTGCAATAGTTAACATTCTCTGATGCTGTCATGTGCAAATTTGAAACAATGCAACAGAGTGGAAAAGATACAGATTTTTGAGACACACGTGCCTGCGTTGGAATCTTACTTCACATTCTAGCTGGTTGAATATGGTTAATTGTTTTACCTATCTAAGGCTTTTTTCCACACTTGATAAAATGAGACTTTTAACATTTACTTCAAACATGCGTGGCGAATATTCAATGAAAAAAATGCATAATTCAAGTACATATTACAATGTCTAGAACAAGGCAGGTGATTGATAAGTGCACATTACTGATATTTAGGAGGAGGAAGATCACACTGGGAAGAGGAAGGGAAACATGATTCATTGTTGTTGCTGCTACTACCGTTGGTGTGACAACCAGCACATTGCTATTAAGATTTCACAGCATGTTTTCTCTCTGAACAACAACAATTTTCCTAGAAACCTCCCATTTTGGAAATACCCTTTCTTCTGACTTTAGGAGTAACATCATGGAGGCACCTAATGAATAATGGGTTGGTAACTAATACTAATATTAGGACTAGGACCTTATACCAAAATCAGGACATTGTAGACTCTTCTATTCTGCCCACCCTCCAAATAGCTAATAATAGATCTTTCACCACTTAACCCAGCAATTAGCCACTTTACAACTTCTTTTCTCCTCTCAAGCTTGCATTGTTTTTGTTTTGTTCTGTTTTTAATGACAGCCAGATTTCACCTGAATAGAAACCATGGGCAGAAAAAGCACATTATTTTATATTTCCTGGGTACAAAGTTTGTTCCAGGCTGAAGAAAATGTCTACTGGCTCTGCCAATACAAACAAGCATTCTTATCAGGCAGATGATACTAAAATCTCTTTGCTAGCAATTAGTCAGCAAATTAAATCAATAAACATTTTTTTTTGGTAGCTAGCCAGAAGCCCATTAAAGCAATACCTTTAGAACAAAGTTAAAATTAGTTTTATTTCTCTGAGCACGGCTGGAAATTTCAGGATGATTATCATCTCTAAAAGCTCTGTCTGAAAAACTAAATCACAGGACTCCTTTCAACAGAGCACTATTGATGAGGTACTTCCTTGATGTATTATTATTTTTATTTAAGTATGTTATAGGTCAAATCATGTGTCCTGAAAAATTGCTACTGAACATAGCAGACAAATTTTATTTTATGATGAAAATGCAGACTTTGGTCACCGGTCATCCACCCTCATTGTTCCGACACTACGTCCCTTGATGTCCTGCCCATCATCAGAAGCTGTGCTATCTGGGGGAAAATGTCGATGAAAACATAACATATAATTTCTGTCTGCTTTCCCACTCCCCTACTGCACCATGAGGCTCTAAACCACAAAGACAGTAAATATCCCCTGGACTCTTGGGGCAGTGAATTCCTTTTTTTTTTTTTATCCCCAATTCCTAATATTAGACCTCATATATATTAGATGCTTATCACTTGTTTAAATGAATAAATAGTAAACATTTGAGATCATTGATGAAAATTTCAGAAGGCAAGATCAATTCTGGAAAAAACAAGAGGCTAAAGTAAAAGAAATTCCAGAGAGAAATTCGGGATTCTTTGAAGTCCCTGAATGAATATCAATAGTATAGAGCCACCATTACTAACTGTCTTAAAATTATAGAATCTTTAGCCATGAATTGGAGGTTGGAGTACACACAGCTTTACCAAAAGGAAAATACTGTTTCTTCCTGGGACCTTCTGCCCACCTTGGCATGATTCTTAAAGATTATGCACAGCGAAAGTACCTGCAGTCGTGAATTGTTAAAGTGAGTTTTGATGACAGCAGAGTGAAGATCTAGAACAAAAGGTTGATACGTGGTGTTTCACTTCATCCTTCGTATATGTGTGATTTCAAGAGCTAGATCCAATGTTAAAGACCAGAGAAAAGAAAGGGGAGACTGAGCATCTGTCATAGAGAGGTCCACAAGGCAGGAACATGGGAGGCATCTTACGATATTTGCTGAATTGGATTTGAAGGTAAATAGTCCTCCTCTTTTTACTCTGACCATTTAGATTTGTAATTTAAAATTTAAATTTCAGGGGTATCACTAAGGGATCCTGGGAACTAATGTGGCTTGTGATTTAGTTACATGGGCAAAGTTTCGTATGTTTTCATTCTTTACATTTTGACATTTTGTAATTACTAAAAACACTTATTTTAGGCAGCTAGAGTAGAAAAAACATTAAAAAGTCTATGTGAATCATAAGTAATGCTTATATAGAAGGAAATATAAATGGTAGCAAATTCAGAGGGCTTTGTAGTCTTAGTTTTGAATTCTAGCTCAGAGACATATTAGCTGTTAAAAGAATTTTAATTTACTCATTTGTAATATAGGTTCATAAAAATTCCTAGTTCGTAAGATGTAAAAATAAAATCATATAATGCCAATGTGTTATGAACTAAATAAATTATAGCTTTTTGTTTATATCCTATCTAATTCCAGAGTTATTTAAGGCATAGATATTATTTTCGTTACTGCTATTTTTGTCATTGCCATCATTAGGCAGAAGTAGCAAAGGATGCTGATTCACATAGATAATACTGATGAACATACTATATACATGGATAAATAAAAGCACTTGTAAACGTGATTCAATATTCACCACTACCTGAAAAGCTCAGACAATATTTTATTCTAACAAAGTACTTTGTAAATTATTTTTGTCATTACTGCATTATAATCTGTGATGATACTTTTGTCACATTCTTAGTTGAATAAATATTTTTGAAGATTTTACTTCAGTTTTGACTATCAGGGCATGAAATTCACGGAGATATTTGAATTATCTGTATTTGTCATTTTCTGAAGCATTTGTAAAATTTCTGATTGGCCTGTATTCCAAAATTATGTATAATATTAATATAAAACTATAATTCTTTAGGGTTAACTAATATACATCATGCTTAAAATGAATTGGCATCTGATCACACCTCTACCTCATGTTATCTCTTTTACTATTAATATAATGTCTCATATTTTCTATCCAACATCAATTCTTTCTTCTATTTTATTCATTCCATCCATTATTGTCAGAAGAATCTTTCCAAAACATTATTTTTATCCTTCAAGAGAAAATTCAAATTTCACCTCTTCGGGAGACCTTGCCATCCCTCCACTGGTTGAGGTATGCACATTTATACTTTATGATTGTACCTTACAGACTGTATTGCAATAATTTATTCTAGACACTCTTTAACATTGACTGCAGGGTTTGTGCAAGAGGTGTTTATAGATAATTTATATAAATCTCCCAAACAGTCCATATCTTCCTACCTCCTAAAGTGTAAAATCTATAATTTGTTACTGCCTTGAAAATCAATAAAATTCTGACCCAATTTATCCTATTCAGTCTAGACTCATCTCTCTCTGCCACCAATTTTACCACACCCTCTGAAAATTTGGTCTTTGCCACAGGTTTCCCAGGCTTATAAACACTTTCCAAACCCAAACTCTTTTTTGAGACCTAAACAATTTATGGCAGGAAACATTTCCTGACCCTTCTACCATGTACTGATATCACTTCTCTTATTTGTAAAGCAATGTAGGACAGTGCATGAAAGCTTAGAGTCTGCAGTCGCTGTACATGAGTTCAAATCTCCACGATCAGGGAAAGTTTATTAATATGTTATGATGCAGTTTCCATAGATGTCATCAGGGATAAGAAGATTTCTGCATGTATTGATAATTAAAAAAGGTAAAGCGCCCAGTAAAATTTAACTATTGTCATTGTGCAGAGTATATAAATTTAACATATAATGATAAAGAGCTTTTTCATTCTAATCTAATGTATTTTTTTCTAGTAAGATTGTGAGCATTTCAAGGAGAAATGCTTACATCTCCTTTGTATACCCCACAACATGAAAAGAGGTCCAGACTACTCATCCTGGTTTTGTGTGTTTTGGCATATTAAACTGTTTCATGAGGTTACTGATTAATTATTTTAATATTATGAAAGTTATTTTCAAAATCCTTACTTCATTCTTTCATCACATATTTACCAAGAGTTTAAGACTTTGCCATATGGACTTTTCAAAGCTATTGATTTGTAAGACAGTTTGTTGCAATATTTGTAAGGCAAGGTCACTTTCTTTCATGGAGGTATATCATCTTCTGATTGCATTCATTACAGCAATTCGAAAAGGCATAAGGGTTCTGATATAGCACAAACTGTTGTTCCTTTCTCTTTACTTTGTCAGCAATAATAATGGAGAAGCTCTGTAGTATATTATTCAAATTAATTTCTATATAATGTTTGCTGGAAAACTGCAAGGGTTTCATGTGGGAAAGGTAGGTACTTTCTTAAGGGTAGTATTTTAGTAATATGTACAAAGTAACAAAATCGTAATAAGAAAAAAGATTTTATTGATAGCCTTTTTTTTCTTTATCAGCTGAAATGATTTTCTATATCTCAACAGAATTACTGGCACTGAGATGAAACAAAAAAAATCAATCCAATATTTCTCTATGAGTTTATGTAATTAAATATTAAAGGTGATTATTTCTTGAATGTTGCAGTTAGAAGTAATCTTAAATTAATTATACATATAATTATATGTAATATTTATTTTACACATTAATATATCTTTTACAGATTATGTGAAATCAATTTTTGATTTTATTATATTTTCACTTATTCTCAAACATGTAATTTTAGATATTTATTTTTACACTATTTATTTTGTATTACTACACATCTTCCTTCAGTAGAAATTCTGCAAAAACCTCAAACTGGAATTCGCATCCAAGCTTGGAGGTTTTCAATTGAAATTCTATGCACAATTGAGGTCATTTAATGTACTGCTTTGGAAGAAATCCAAAAAAGTGCGTGTCCTTTAGATTTCCTGGAAAATATCAGCTGTTGCTGCAGAGGTAAAGCAAATAGTTTTAGAATTATAGAATAATTGTAGTCTTTTTTACATACCTAGATCATTAGGACATTCTCAGCACTAAACTCTACACCATCTAAAATAAATGTAATGGTTAAATTTTTATTTTTTGTAAGACTGAGTGATTCACTTTTAAAACAAGCTATGCATCATCTAAAAATGAATTATTATTTGGGATTTTTGATAGGTGTAAGTCCATCTTATGAAAAGTCATCAACATTTAATGCCATTGTTCTTAATATCCATTTTGAAATTCCATGAAGAATTTATTGGTTAGTTCAGAGCTAACGTTTTCTCTTATAGTTTGCTTTCTTAATTTTGTTCATAACTATAAAAAGTATAATGATTATTCATATAGGTAATAGTTTATGTAGTTCATAGGTAGTATAAAAATAATAACTCTCTTAATTATAAGCAGCCTTCATCATTATTTTTGAGTGTGGACTACACAGATTTAGTTATTACGTGTTCATTATTAATCTATGAAATAAACGTGTCCATCTCATTTATGGCTAAAAGATTAATCCTATTACAGTGATCTGTGCCTTATGGAAACAGCCTTCTAAGTCCAGTCAAAGAGAACTAGGGCCATGACAAAGCAATGAATAGAAAAATGTTAGGAGATAAAACAAAACAACCAGAGATAATGAGAAAATTGAGAGCAGGAACAAAGTTGAAAGTGGACAATTAGTAAGAAACCTTGGATCACGGACGTAAGAGATAAAAGCAAATAAAAACTTACAAGTTTTGCAAAAAGACAAATCAGAAGTCTGAGACAAGAGGACTATTACAACCAAAATAAAGATTCTTTAAGGATCATGCTTGTTTTATTTTTCTCATATGAATACACTGGTGCATGTATTGATATCTAGAACACATTAATATTCAAAATTACTAAACAAATGTGATCTTTAAAGAGCAAAACCAGTGTGCTATTTACATGAACCTGCTCTTTGGAAGCATTTGACAGTTAATTTCATCTGATTTGATTTGACAGGAGATCCTAAAGTGACTCACTGAATAAATTGTGCCATAAACATTTATCACCCACAGGGATAAACCACAGTTTGAACATACAGACTTAATTAATTAGTGGTAGGATACAAATTTGTGTCTATGTTTTAGAAATCTCAGAATTCTGTTAAGAATGCAATACCCTTATTCTATCTCCTGTGTTCTTCAAGAAAAATAATCTCAAGCTTCTTAGCAGAGACACAGGGCTTTTGCTAGCTAGTCACTTTATGATGATACCATTTAGGTAAAAAAAATTTTTTTTTTTTGAGATAGGATTTCACTCTGTTGCCTAGGCTAGAGTGTAGTGTTGTCATCACTGCTCACTTCAACCTCAAACTCTTGTACTCAAGCAATCCTTCTGCCTCAGTCTCCCAAGCAGCTGGGACTATCAACATGAGCCATCATGCCCTGCTGATTTTTTAAAAAATTTGTAGAGACAGGGTCTTACTATATTGCTCAGACTGTAACTGGACACTTTTCAGAGTTTTCTTTGCATTTATAATTTTGCATGGAACATTAATTTTGCCATTCATCTATTTTATTTTCTCTTGCTATCCTTATTTCCTTTTTAAAATCCTTTTATGGAAATAAGAGACAGGAAACACTGGCATGAGAAGACATATTTGAAGATCTCCTGAATCCTAAAAATGAAGTTTAGTAATATCACTTTTTAAATCCCAGGTAATTCTAAAAATTCCCTTTAAGGTTCTTGAATTATATTTTTCATTCTGGTTCAAGTTAATCTTCTGGGCTTTAAAGTCTGTCCCTAGAATAGAATGACAGCCTCACATCCATAATCACAGTTTCTGGTAACTCAGCAGAGCCACAGGCCAAAATTCTCCCCCCAAGAGAGCAATGGGACTAGTTCCAAAGACAGCTCAGGGGATCGATTGTAATAAAACTGCTATTTCTTTTTCAGAACTGTTCATTTTTAAATGATGAAATTTTGAACTAAAACTCGTGGTCTCTAATATATATAACTTCTTAACTCTTCCCAGTGTTTCTCAACAGTCTATACTAGAAACTAAGAAAATCCAAAGGCTGATAATAAATGATTGTTGAATAACTGGATGGATAAATGAATGAATGAATGAATGAAAAGCTTACCTAAAGATGATCACCTAATACAATTATTCCAGCTGAATTTAGGTTAAAAATCATTCATACTTTAAATATTCTACATAATTCATTGGAAAGAAGCTCAAAAATTAGAAAAATTCAAAAATTAGTATAATGGAATATATTCCTATTATATTAATATTTCTTGCTTATCAACGAAAGGAGAAAACATAATTATCTTCTACCAAAGCAAGATTTCATAAGTATGAAGCTCTGTTAAACTCTCTCCTTTGATCATAAATACTGAGAAAATATATTCTTTACCATACCAGAATGGGATTATCTATTATAAAATTACTTTTAAGACATAGTAAAACTTATTCTTGAAACATTTCATTTTTATGCAGTACCTTCTGATAACCAGAATTATTTAGAAACCCAAAGTCACTTAAAAATAGAACATTCACATATAGTCTTATCATTAGGAACTATTTTCTACCACATAGAAACAAATTGAAACATCTTTTAGTATGTCTGGAGAGCAAGCCTATAGAATATAGGAATTAGGGCAAGATCAAGAGAATAATAGCAAGTTAAGGGTGATTTTACGTTTAACTTTACACTATTTTAACTATGGCAATTTATCTATGAGTAGTTTTATACTAAACTGATTAGTTTAATAATATGCTTAGCTCCAGAAGGATAACATTTACCTAAGGGATGTATGCCTTTTGCCTTTGCTTACGTACAAGTTGAGCCATTTTCTGAAGTAATTTTATGACATACTTCCTTCTAACTACTGTGATTTACACAAGATACGCCCACTTCAATATTCTGTGCCATTAGAGGCCATGAATCTTGCAGGATATGTGCTAAGTAGTTCATGGTCTTATACACACAGGAGCCCATCACATTTTAGGGATCTTAGCATTTTCTAGTGCTTCTAGAGCAAGGTCCATGGTCACTCTGGACCATGCCGCTGAATTTTATGACACTTCATCCACATATTCACTGTGATAACATGTGTTAATGAATCTGGCCCACTTCAAACAATACCAGGGATTCCCATTAGTGATACTATGCCTGTTATAGACATTTATTTAACACCCGTCATTAGTGTGACTATTATGTGTCAGTCAAACTAGGTCTTGGAGATAAAAAGATAAAATATGACCTCTGTCATTTCTCCTAAAGAAAGGTTCCATTTTCATGGGCTAATGTCCCACACAGCCCCTCAATGAATAGCCTGTCTTCATTTAAAACCTTGATAATGATTTCTACTCCCTTCTCTTATAACTACTGTGTGCATGGGCTGCTAACTCTCATAATGAACTGAACATTTTAAAGAATCAGAATATAATTTTATAAAAAACACACTGACTTTTTGAAATTTTAAGAAAAATTCTGAGCTTAGAATATTAAAATAGATAATTTCCTTGTCTCCACTTCGTTGACATTTCATTGATTCTTTTCCATCCTTTGAATAAATTTTTTTTAAAAAGACCTTTAAACATTAAATGCTTTGATGCTGGAAGATACACCTTAGACTTCCATGTTT
The DNA here is from genome assembly GCA_963574885.1 of Lepilemur ruficaudatus. Lineage (NCBI taxonomy): Eukaryota > Metazoa > Chordata > Mammalia > Primates > Lepilemuridae > Lepilemur > Lepilemur ruficaudatus. The sequence goes on along the minus strand of CAUYRT010067745.1, from coordinate 13,079 downwards.
CTGTTTCCTTTCCTGACATTTTCACTATGAAATTCTTTACGGTCTATGCTAGCACATTTAAGAAGAGAAATGAAGACTTTGTAGCTTTAAAAAATCTAGGAAGACTTATATTCATAAGAATATTTATATCTGGTAATTGGAAGATTGCAGCCCCTTCCTGAATACTTCCTTACAAAGTCAGCCATTTGTAGCCAATAAAAGAAGGCATGTGTTCTCTTAGCTTGGCAAAGTAGAATCACAAAAGGTTGAGAGATCACAATCCTAGAACAGGAAGTTTGGTGCTTGTAAGAAACTGAAAAATCTAACAATCAGGAGGATAATGAAACCTAGATAAGTTTAAAATGCCCTCTAAGGTTTCATACAATACTTTACGCGCTAAAGTCAGAAGAGAAGAAGTGTTTTTTCTACCTAACCTCAAGTGTTAAGATTTTTGAAAGAATTAATAAGATTATTTTGTCTTTAAAAACAATTAATTCTGGGGCTGGGTGCGGTGGCTCATGTTTGTAATCCTAGCACTCTGGGAGGCCGAGGCAGAAGGATCACTCAAGGTCAGGAGTTTGAAATCAGCCTGAGCAAGAGTGAGACCCCGTCTCTACTATAAAAATAGAAAGAAATTAATTGGCCAACTGGAAATATATAGAAAAAATTGGCCGGGCATGGTGGCAAGTGCCTATAGTCCCAGCTACTCGGGAGGTGGAGGCAGGGGGATTGCTTGGGCCCAGGAGTTTGAGGTTGCTGTGCACTAGGCTGACACCACGGCACTCTAGCCCAGGCAACAGAGTGAGACCCTGTCTTAAAAAAAAAAAAACAAAAAGCAATAAATTCTGGGGCATCCAGATACAAAGTACTGGAGTCCTAGCATGATACTGTGGCATGGCATGGGAGGTCAGAGAGCTAGCAGGGTGAGGACAGCATCTGCATGGAGCAAGGGCTCCATAGAAGTGGTAGGAGATTTGTTACATAAGGGAGAATTGGTTTCTCTCTCTCTCTCTTTATATATATATATATATATATATATATATATATACACACACACTTATACACAAAGAAATACACACATATATATGCTTATTCATGTATTATATGATAATAGGAGCCATGACCTTTTGAAGAAAAGGCTGAGTTTTGGGGCAGGGCCCTAAAATCTGACTAACACATCTTATAGTCCCAGAAGCAAGAAAGTACTCAAAGAACAGTGGAGACTTATTTGTGCATATATATTTCTACATCTGTAATTACTGGCATAATTCCAAATTACCTCCCCACAAAATTGTAGTAATTGCAAAGGGTAGAAGAGAAACTTTACAGTTGAAAAACCTCGCAGCCAACATCTTGATTAAGTGATCAAACTGAACACTATCAGTAATGGTACAAGTCAAAATTGTGCACCATCTAACTGTTACTCTCAAATGTTTTATAGGTGTAGAATCACATACTTAAACACCTTCACTTTCGGTTTGAGATTTTCCAAAATGAGAAAAAAAAAATTTGAAAGACCAACACTGAAAACACAAAGAAGGGAAATGCTCCCCTACCTGACTCCAGAATATAAAACTAAAGGCCTCAGCAGATAGTTCACAGAGGTTGCTGTGCATGCCCAGGGAACTTTCCAAGGTACTGAATGAGACTCACCTAACCCTGCTTTGTTCCTTTTACCTGAAGCCCTCTTTCTCTCCACCTGTCTTTTTCTTCCTACATTAAGCCTGTCCTATTGATTTTCATTATTACACCAGTTGCCTTCACTGACCCATTATCTTGCCATACATAATTAAGCTTACCAGAGTGCTAACTTCAATGGTTCTACCGAGTCAGATATTTTATCCTGCTTACCCTTGTATATGCTCCAGCTTTGGCCCAGATTAGCAACCTAATTTCTATATGCATTTGGGGCTGAATGGTTTAGCAACTGAGGATGAAAACTTTTAAAGCATATTCTTGAGTTCAAATCATTCTTAGGAGCTGTGTCAATAATGACAAGTCTTTGTAACTACTCTGTGCTGCAGTTTTAAAAAACAAAAAAGTTAGTAATTTCATGTACCTTTTACAGTTTTAAGAATAAAATGATTTATTATATTTAAAGTACTTATAATATTGCCTGAAACAGTAATACACTTTTTATGTTATTAATATTATTTATAAGTGTACTGTGATAGTATTTGTTATATGGAGTCTATTATAGAAATATCAAAACATGTGCCACCCTGCATCATTTTGGCATACTTGGAAAAATTTCATACTCTAATGGCAATCTCTTTAGTTGGGGGAACTGACATCAAATTGAGAAGTTCTATATTCAGAGACAGAGAAGACCTTACTTTCCAAGAGTATCTATTCTTTCAGATAGGATGCATGCATCCATAGCAAATAAGCTAATATTCGTAAAAGATCAACTAAATCAAAATTGACTTATGTGTTTGTTCAATAATTTTGTCACTAACATCAAATGTCTTCAAGTAGATAAATTAATAGTTATAGGGTAGCCTAAGGTTTGATTTCTAGGAATGTAATGTATTGTAAAAATAGATACATGTGATGCAACTGGATCCATCTTATTGTGGTATTCCCTGCGTGATTCAAACCTATTGAAAATATTTTATTTAGATTCATAACTTTTTGGAAAAAGTAATTCTTGTAGAAAGATAACATGATTGTGATACCCATTCTCATTCAAATTATTACTGTGCGTGTACATACACATATGTGTATATATATATATTAAAATTAAGTGGAAAAATGAAGATTATTATATGATTATCACTCCCTATGACAATGACATAACAGATATAGAAATGCCCATGGTATGTACTATTTTCTTTGCTACGGTGGCTTCTCCAGTTTGTCAGCCTCTAGTATATCTGAATTGTGTATTGCATACATGGTTCTCATATTTTTGAAATGTGTACAAGGTAGTATTATTTAATATTGTTGTTATCATCAATAATAAGTATAATGCCACAGTACCGATAGTAATTTTATAGAGTTGCACATTTGCTTCAAGTTCTACTTTTACTATAAAAAATTAGAAAAAATACAAAAGAATGTTTGGATAAAATATAAACAAAAGAAAAAAGAACAGCAAAAACTAAGCAGTTAGATACCCATCACCTTCAGAGAAAGAACATCACCAATCACTTTGAAGACTCTTGCGTTTTTATCCTCAGATTTTCTTCTTCCTTATCCACCTTCCCAAAACACAGCCGTAAGTTTTGCTTTCTATAATTGCCTTGCTATTTTAAACAAATAATTCATAATTTCTGCCTGCATATATAGAAAAATATTCAGTTTTACAAATTTTGACCATTATATGAATGGAATTATGCTATACATATAGTATCTATACACATGTATACACAGATTCTATTTATATGTATATATACATAATATTAATATATTCTGTGATTGTTTTTCCTTGAGGCACAATTTTTAAAAAAACATATTCATATCCCTTCAACAATCTCTAATTTATTCATTTATAGTTTGATAGAATATTCCATTGTATGTGTATAAATGAAATTTCTTTATCTATTCCCTAAATATTTATTAGGGTGGCTTGCACATTTTTTTCTATTTTAAAAAATAAGTAGTATTAGAGACATTTTTGTGCATTTCTCTTGGTTCACATGCACAAATGTAACTTTAGGAGAACTGAGGAGTAGTTGGATATGTTTACCTTCAACTTCTCTATAAAATTTGTTTTCCAAAGTGCTTTTACCAATTCTCACACCAAAAGGGTGTTTGTCTTCTCACCTTTGACAGCATTTGGTCTTGTCAGATTATTAAATTTTGGTCAATCTGGACATGAAATGGTATCTCATTATGTTTTTAATTTACGTTTCATTTGCATTTCTCTGAGGGGCTGCCAAGCAGGAACTGCAGACTTGGAGGAGCCAGGAGACACAGCTGCAGCTGAGGAGGACTCCGACAGTAAAAAGAAGGTGAAGTACTCTGCATTCTCCTCTCCACATAACTCCTAGTCTTCTGTAGATGCCTTCTATTGGGAAAACCTACCTGGAAATCTGAGGTTAAGGAAGCGTGGAGAGTGTAATTACCTGAAATATAGAGTTGGGCAGAAAAAGGTGGAAAATGAATCTGAAATCAGATATGAAAATAGCCGTCGGAGCTATACAGTATTTAACTTATTATTGACTACTGCTTCTACTAGACTATAAAGCTCAGTGAAGAAAGGCATTTTATATATTTTGTTTCCTTTGCTTAGAAGAATTGCTGGTACATAAGTAGCAAATAAATATTAAATGGATGAATAAGTGAATGAATGGTCAAGACTCACACAGGTTGTAGCCTTTTACATATTTAAATATTAAATAAATAATTTGTTATAATTCCTCATTATCAGATTTTAGAGAAAATTCAGGTGAGCAAGAAGATAATATATTTAGTCATCCTATTTTTCCTTTTTTTAATTTAAAAGTTTCTTCATTAGTACAAAACCAATAGAAAAAATATGTATATCTAATATCGGTAAGACATCTATTTCTCTTTCTCTAAAAGTCAGAGACAGAGAGATTTACTATAAGGAATTGTCTCATAATTATGGAGTCTGGAAAGTTTCAAAATCTGAAGGATGAGCTGACAAGCTGAAGATTTAAAAGAAGCAATAGTTTAGATTCAGTCTAAATCTAAGGACCTAAGAACCAGATGAGCCAATGATTTAATTCCAGCCTGAAATCCTGCAGGCTCAATATCGATGCTGTAATTTGAGTCCAAAGTCACAAAAAAATCCAATGTTCCATCCAATGACCACCAGGAAGAAGGAATTCTCTCTTACTTTGGGAGGATCAGCCTTTTTGTTTTACTCAGGCCTTAAGCAGATTGGATGACCACCACTCACATCGGAAGGGACCGTCTGCTTTGCTTAGTCTACAGATTCAAATGTTAACCTCATCCAAAAATGCTCTCACGAACTCCCAGAATAATATTTGACCAAATATTTGGGCACCTCATTACCCAGTCCATGAAGACACATAAAATTAACCATCTCAGTTTCCTTTACAAATCAAAGAAACTTACATATGAATGCAACAGCAAACGTGACCTTACATAACCAAGAACCTAGGAATTCCCAGGGTATTGAAAGCTGCCTGAAAAAGCAATTACACTGTATCTTCCCTTTCATCCTAGCCTCAACTGAGTGTGGAGAGTAGGAGAAAATGATCCTCAAAAGTTTCATATACATCTGAGATAATTTTTAAGATTTAATAACATTTTAATATTCCATATTCTCCTACCTTTAGGATAGATATCAGAAGTCATTTAGTCATACCTTGCCTCCATGTTTTCTTCTACCATTGCAATAACAGGTGTGTATCTGTTCATTATCACCACAGCTTTCTCATTCTACTGTGCATATCTTTCCTCCTAGCCCAGCTCTCTACCATGCTTATGCCTACTTTTTTTTCCATTAGCTTTTTAAATGCACTCTTCCCCTCCCTGTACTGGGTTGCTTTTCTAGTTATATACAGGGCTGACTTATTTTTATGTGTAAGATAGTCACTTAAGGGTAACCTACACAGAGTCCTTAACTGACTGCTCTGTACACCGTGGCCTTTTTCCCTTGCTTATTCATTTGAATATTTTTATACCAATTTCCATGGTTGTAATTACTCTGCTATGTATTCATTTTTTTACTTACTGTCTGTCTCACCCCAGTAGAAGATAAACCCATTAGAAAAGGAAATTTATAAGTTTGTTGGATGCTATATCCACACAAACTCCCATAGTGCTGGGCAGATTCATGAATTTATGAATCTGCCAGGAAGCATAAGTTTTTTTTTTCCCCCTCAGATAGGTAGATTAGTTTAAAAATAAAAACAAAATGTGGTTCTCACTAGTATATGACTATGATACTGGATTTGTTTGTAATGGGTAATGTTGTCCTGTGTGTACTGCATGATTGGGGAGAGAATAAATTTGATCTTGCTTTATTATACAACTCTTTGTACTGGTCTGTTATTTTCTCCAGAATATTGATTACAGTAGAGGCATAATGTATCTTGTTGGCTATCAAAAATGATCTGAATCTACTTTTACATTATAAAAATCACCAGTTTATTTAATATTATTAGTGTATTATATTAGTTTGACTCTCTTTATTCTATGGAAATATTAGAGGTTATTAAGCTTCTTTTAAAGTACCATGTCTGGAAATTATTTAGTGGTTTAAAAGCAGAGGACTCTATCACTCTACTCCCTTTAAAAATATAAATCTCTGATGATAGCTCAAAGAGCTACAAGTAGAACTACCATTTGATTCAGCGATCCCATCACTGGGCATCTACCCAAAGGAAAAAAAGACATTCTATAAAAAAGACATCTGTACTAGAATGTTTATTGCAGCACAATTCACAATTGCAAAGATGTGGAAACAACCCAAGTGCCCATCAATACATGAGTGGATTAATAAAATTTGTTATATGTATACCATGGAATTCTACTCAGCCACAAAAAAACAATGGTGATTTAGTACCTCTTGTATAATCCTGGATAGAGCTAGAACCCATTCTGCTAAGTGAAGTATCACAAGAATGGAAAAACAAGCACCACATGTACTCACCATCAAATTGGTATTAATTGATCAACACTTGTACTCACCATCAAATTGGTTTTAACTGATCAACACTTAAATGCACATATAGTAACAACATTCATTAGGTGTAGGGCAGATGGGAGGGGGGTGGAGGGGATGGGTATATACACACCTAATGAGTGCAGTGCACATCCTCTGGGAGGATGGACATGCTTGAAGCTTTGACTCGAGTGAGGCAATGGCAATATGAGTAACCTAAACATTTGTACCTCCATAATATGCTGATATTAAAAAAAATTGTAAAAAACGCTTTAGTGCACATATAGTATTAAGATTCATCGGATGTCAGGCAGATGAGAGGGGTGAGGAGGGAATGAGTATATTCACACCTAATGGGTGCAGTGCTCACCATCTGGGTGATGGACACACTTGAAGCTCTAACTCAGGTCAGGCAAAGGTAATGTATGTAACTTAAACATTTTTACCCCTGTAATATGCTGAAAGAAAAAAATTAAAAAAATAATAAAAGAGAAAAACTAAAAAATGTATATATATATATAAATCTCTAAGCTTGATGGATAATTGATACTGATTTTCTCATGATTTTAGTACTTGATGGGGATGAATACAGATATTGATCTCATTCATTTTAAAGGTTTAAATTTTACATAGGTTTAAAAAATCTTAGAAATACTTTTAAAGAAATTGCCTAATATCCATTATAAATTTCAGTTTAGTTTCCCATTTAAAAATAATATTATCTAGTAAAGGATTAATATTTTGTTGAATAAATTAGGAATTTTTAAAGTTTTTTGAATATCTTTTCAGAATTAAAGAAAGGATTAAATACCAAATTAAAAAGATAAAATTTGATACATGCATTTTTTAAATGGTCTTACATTGCTTGAAAAGTATGCTACTTGTTGTTTTCAGTCAGACTTTGTATTTGCATGATATTCTTAAACTTTATGTACCAAATGTGTGATAGCTGAAGAAACAGACTCATAAGATTAAACCACTTACCCAAGATTTGATAATTCTCAGCAGAACCAAGAGTAGGATTCTAGGAGTTTCCTTAAAGGGCAATGGTGAAGATTAAATAAGAGAATAGGTAGATATATCTTTAAAAGCCTTAAGTATCACCTGTTTTTGTTTGTTTGTTTGTTTGTTTTTGTTGGGTTTTAGCAGTCCAGTTTTGTTTTACACCCTATATAATGTCAGGTAAATCCTTCCGTACTCCTAGATAAAAACTTTCATGATGAAAAAATATTATCAGATTAGACAAACATTTTTTATTTGTTCAGTACTTCTGGGGACTATGTCACTCTAGATGATTAAATTTTACAGTGAATGGTTAATGTTCATCAAATGCATAGATTCTCTCTTTTAAATCAGTTAGAATATAATATAATAAACCAAAACATACAGGGTGGTTTATAAAATTATTCTGAAAATGTAATACTTGTCACAAAATCATTTTTATCACTGTCATTAAGATAGACATGAGACAATATGCAAAGGAAATAATTTTATTTGTTAAAATTTTTCAGTTGTTTCTATTCTAGATAAATTACAACTTTATCATATGTTAAGGCATCTTAAAAATATCATCAGACCAGAGGGATAAAAATAATCTTTATTGAGTTTTAAGTTCATTTGTAGATCAATGAAATATGCAGTTTATGATTTTTGTATTGCAGAACAAAGTTTATTTGGACATCATAAATTTAAATATCTCTCTTGCCAAGGAAATCTTAATTTATAAAAAAACTAATATGGTAAATTATATATAAACAAGAATGATAGAATTACAGAAGCCATTGAGGTAGAAAGTGGAAGAAATCCATTTTCAGAGTTCCTGTTCAGTGTTATATCAGCTCTTATCTAAAAAAGAGAAAATACAAAAGCTGGAAGCCAAAGAATTATATGCATTAGAGACTTTTTTTGTGCTGCCAGGGAGCTATTAGATCATAATGTCCATAATTTTGTGAATGTAGAATTATTTCCTATACCATTACCCACTTCTTTGGTCTACATAAATGGCTCCAGCGAAAGGGCTTTTTACTATGTCCCTTAGGAAACAATTCTTCAGCCTAATAGACCAAACAAGGCTTCCTTTTCTATGATAGTCACTCACAAATTTCCTATACTCTATATTATCCCATTATTTCTAGTAATTTTCTCTTGACTAACCTAAAATTTTCTACTTTCCCCCCTTTTTTTGTACCCTACTTATGCTTTCAAGTGATTGAATTTCCTTCCCATTAGTCTTTTCTCCAAGTTAAATGGATACTGTCTTTTAATCTCTGCCCATTAATCATTTCATTTAGACCCTTAATCATTTTTATTGTTCCTTCCTGAAGTTTCATTTGCTTGCATTTTTCTCACATTGAGAAATCTGTACTTCTTCTCTGTATTGTGGACAATTTTGTAAGAAATTTAACGGGTCCTATTTCTGCCTAGTCTAATCTCACCTCCCAGAGATGATTTTTTGTTGTTGTTGTTGTCTTCAACAGCATTCATGCCTAGGTTGCACTCCACTAACTATATAATTAACTATGAACTCTGTAGGGTGTTTTTTTTTTTTTTACTTGATAATTCAATTTTTGTAAGTTTCTTAATAAGATTTTTTTCCCCTTTTTGTGGCCTAAATGCCCATTGTATGGACTATGTATATTTATTTTTAAAAAGCAAATAGGTTTTTTAACTTTAGGCAGGAATGATACTTAGATAAATCCCAGAAAGGAATATCACATACCTCATGTTTAAGAATGGAGGGGTTTTATTTGTCTAAATTCTTTCTGTAGCAATGACTTCCCTCTTACTAACTAAATATACTCAGGCTTTCCAACCTAGACCAATTTCAAGAGAAACTAAAACATACTTAGCCATAGTATTTATTATTTCACACCTTATCAAGTATTGTTGCTCAGAATTGGAGGTCCATTCCATGTGATGAGGAGGATTTCTAGATAAAATACAAATCTTTTGAAGTGGCCTGAGGAAAAAAAAAAATAAAGCAAAATCATGAAGTGTTTATCAGATGAAGTATCTTAGTTATCAGTGGAGAGCTTATAGGTCACAATGAGAATCTGATACACAGTAATTTGTTAAGCTAGGTTGAGAGGAGATGCAGGTCTAGAAAGCTTCTTTTCCATAAAGACAAGATGGTAACCAAGATTGGACTGTTCCTTTAGGAAATACTTCTGCCTCAAATCTCTAAAAGTCTACATTTTTCAGGGGCTTGGAGATGCTCAAACATGGACAAGAATAAACCCCCCCCCCCAAAAAAAATAGAATCTACATTTAAATATTGTAAGGCTTTTTTGCTTTTTGACAGTGAATGTTCTAATAGACACATGCAGTAAATGATATCCTTGTGAATACATCTATAATAATATTGACTACATGGAAATGCAACATGAAGTAGAATACAGTATGAACCATATTCTTCCCGGGTTATGCATAAAGAAAGAAATATAGTTTTTTTCTACTTTTATGATGTTATGGTAACTCTTTGTAAAATAGAATTTATTCTAGGGGAAACCACATGATAAATACAAAGACATTTATCATGGTGGGATTTCAATGAAGTAATTTGTTTTCATGAGTCAATGATTCATTATAGAATTCCATATAACTTGAATGAGGAAAAGTATAATTCAGTATATGGGATTTACAATATTAATAGTATAACTGAATTGTTGATAAAGGCTTAATATTACTTATGTCCTGCAAAATTAGTACCCAAAATTCACCAAGAAATTCTGCATTGCTGATCCTGATAATAATGGCAAAAATCATAGGTTTTTTCCTGTTTATGTACCTTTCTCTAATTACTGTTACAATATATGCATTTCCTCATAAAAGCAAGTCATTTAAAATGTGCAAATTTAAGCAATGTGCTCATGTTTTATACTAGTTCATAAATCATCAATAAATATCTTTATTGAAAAGGAGTTTACTATTGATTTTTGCAGCACCATCGTAAGCACCATATTTCTATGAGATACAGGATCAAATGATTTTCTACAACTTTTGCTTTACTTGTTTTCCATAATCAAACATATACATTTGTAGTAATAAATATATATATAAACTTTGGCATATGAGTTATTTGTTTGTATCTACTAAACATTGTGTTTTAAATTTTGTAATATAAGTAAAGTAATTAAGGGTCATATTTTGGCAAAAATTTTTTATTTTATCATAGCTGCATCTATTTCTCGTACAAGTTTCCATTTTCTTCTTGGTGCTTTGTGGTTTGTTTTTAACCTTTCATACCACATCTATCATTCTCTTCTCTTTTGAGCAGGTTCAACTTAGTGATATATAATGGGACATTAATAAGTATATAATTGTATAATTTGATGAATTTGGCTTTCATATAGATTGTTAGTTTGAGAGGAGGTTAATTTTATCTTTTGATATCAGCAATCCCATTGATTTTGTTTGATTCTTTTAAAATAAATATTCAACATAATTTATAAAATTATGGGAAATTTTCTCCTGTATCTAAAAGCAAAATATTAGTTTTCTCATATTACCAATATTTTATAATCAATTGAAACTTTTTTCAATTGATTTTCTGTTTCCTTTGTCTTTGACATTCTGTTGTAGAGGAAAAATAAATGTTCTGAAAATAAATAAATAAATGTTCAATCCCAAGATAGACTCAAATTTGGTAACATGATCATTGTGGCCCCTAAATTGCATTGAGTTAGTGTTCCCATTGTAGATTTTGTCTGTTCAATAAAGGCTCTAAATAGAAACCTCAAATATTTCAAATTTTGACATGACTTCTAAGGTGAATTAAGGGCACTTTTGTGTTGGGTTTATTATCTTTATACTTATGCAGATGCAGCCATGGAGACAATACATGTCGATTCCTTCCAGGAGTAGTTACTAAAGTTAAAAGAATCTAGTGGCCCATCCAAGTAATAACCAGACCCAACCCTGCTAGCTTCTGAGATAAGAGGAGATCAGGGGTGTTCAGGTTAGACAAAATAAAAAAGTCATGCCATTTGTGACAAAGTTTCATTATGTGAGATGGATAAGTCCTAGACATCTACCATACAGCACAGTGCCTATAGTTAACAACATCATATTGTATACTTAAAAATTCGCAGAGAGAATAGATTAACATAATTAACATAAGTTTATTGTTTACATCCCTCTCAAACACACAATAATGATAATAAATAAATACAGCAGAAGGAAACTTTTGGAAGTGATGGATATATTTATGATATAGATTGTGGGGATGGTTTCATGGATGTACACTCATCTCCAAACTTATCAGGTTGTGTATATTTAGTAAAAACCAGTTTTTATACATCAATCATACCTCAATGAAGTATTTTTAATTGCATGTATTTTCTTTAATTCCATACATATTAGTTAGGATTTCCTATAATATTCTGTATTACCTAATGTCTCAAAAGTTTTAGGTGCTTATCTAAGTAAAGGTTTATTTCTCCCTCTTTTAATGTCCTTTTTGGATCATCTGTGGCTTTATTCCTTGTTGCCTTTAACAAAACCCAGGTGGACTGAATAGTCTCTATTAGAAACACAACCCATCATCTGATAATGGAGGAAAAAAAACGATGATAATCCACATGCTAGGTTTTAACATTTTTGCCAAAATTTAATTGACGATAGCTATTCACATAGAGATATATGGCCCTTTTGAAAGGAAAAGCACCAGAGTACAATATTATCTTCTATTTCCTTAAGTGCCTGGACTACTGAAGTTTCCCTTCTATGCAAAACAATACTAGATGTTCAAAAGTAGAGAAATTAATTTACTTTTTCAGTGAAGATTTTTAAACTGTAGTTCATTGAATAATGTAATAAACACTTAATTGGACATATCCATATCATAAAATATCATACATAATATACCATTACCTTTTACATGTTTCTATCTGACCTTAATTTAATGTTGATTCTGCATCCATAACTCTGGAATGTATTCATTAAGTAAAAGTGTCAAAGAAGAGTTTTCTTTCCATTAGGCATAAAATGAGTGCATGTAGAAAGACACACAAGCTTATACTAATTAGAAATTATTCTGGTTAGAAAGTAATAAATTATTTCTTTCACATTGCCAAGTACACTGAACTTATCTTGGTAAAGTACTTTATTCTTTTAAATAAATCTTAGAATTTGCAGGATTTTACCATAATTCATGCCATCAACATTAACTTTCGGGCCAAAGAACATGTTTAGCTTATTTTGCATGTTTCACTGAATGATATAATTAATATTGTGACTTGCACATACTGCATTTTTTTATCCTTCTTGCTCTCCCCATTTTTCCCTTTTCTGGACATTTTTTTGCACAATTATGTGCATAATTGGAATTGAGAAATTCTCACAGATGAATCATAGCCACTCAGCTTACTTTAAACAAGCAACTGTAGTCAAAATATAAATTGGATTCCATCATCCTTGCTGAGACTTGAAGGGCACTTAGGTTCAAATTTCACATTATATCCAACATCCAACACATAAATGTCCACTGGCAATATTG
>CAUYRT010067742.1:0-11970 GCA_963574885.1 Lepilemur ruficaudatus | reverse complement strand
ACATGTGGCTATGATATACGCACATCCTCCTGCATACTTTAAATCATTTGTAGATTACTTATAATACCTAATACTGTGTAAGTGCTATGCGAATAATTGTTATACTATATTTTTCAATTTATTTATTTTTCTTTTTTTATTGCAGCATATTATGGGGGTACAAATGTTAAGGTTACGTACATTGCCCTTGCCCCCCTCCCACCCCAGTCAGAGTCAGTTTATTTTTTTAAATATTTTTCATCTGCGGTTGGTTGAATTCAAGGATGCAGAAACCTTGGCTATGAGAGGCTGATTAATTACAAGTCATCACCTAGGGAGGGAAATCAACTATTAAGAAATTCAGTTCATCAAGTTCAGTGGTGTTATCATCAGGTACCTGGAAGACTGAACAGTGAAAGCTGAAGCAAAAGTATAAATCAGTCCTCCCTCCTGGAGCACTGCTACATGGGTGGGATTCTTGGAACGATGTAGAAGAGGGAAATAAAATCTCGGAGGTGTTAAAAAGTTGGAGAATACACCCATGCTAGCCTTTGGATGTGAACTTACAAGTCTGCTATTATAGCAACACATGGCAGGGGGGGTGGTGAAGACATGTTGGGAATGGTGACCAGAAAGGCTGCATGTTCACGTGGTGGAATCAGAGGGTCCCAGAGCAGCCTTGGCCACTGTCGTGCTGAGTCATGCGCCAGGAAGTGTTGGGTTTTGGGTGGCTGAGAAGGGCTGAGAGCAGCTCCTGAGTGTCTCGGGGCTCCCGTTAGTCCACAGTGCGGCTCACTGATGGGGTATAAAGCTGGGTTCACAGGTGCATAGATGTATTTTCCCATTTAGAGCAAACTCAGAACTACCCCATTCCTGCCTCCATCCCTGGGTCTCTGGCCATCTGAGGCATCTGTGACCACCACAGCCACTCCTGAAGGATATGCAACCAGCTGCCACTCGTCCCCAATATCTTGACTGTGAACCACTGCTGGGGAGTCCACCGCAAGGCGGGTGGTTTTACCTGTTGAAATAAAGAATATCCGTGGTCCCAGCTCGGACCGTGGCACACTGCCAGTGCTTCAGACCTCCTCTGCACCCATGGACCCTTCTCCTAGTGCATCTCTATCTGCACCAGGAGAGAGCCACTACCCTGAATTTTGGATTAATCCCTTATTTGCTTTTCTTCTCAAGTTTGCCATGTATCTGCTCCCCTAAACAGTTTCCTGTTTAGTTTTGATGTTTTTGTACATTATGTAAAAGAATCATGTATATATTGGCGTGTTTTACTCAGTGTTATGAGATTCTTGCATGTTGATACGTCTCTTTAATGTAGTTCATTCATTTTCACTACTGGATAGTATAGTTTAAGATGAACAAAGACAGAGAACATTCTGAAAGTTTCCAGAGAGACCACGCAGAACTAAAAAGCTCCAGAGCTGGGGCCCATGGATGTCAGATTCTCCAGCAGCAGATTTTTAAGGACCAAAGGAAAGAAAAAAATACATGTCCATAATCTCCAGTTAAATAAATTCATATAAACATGGTATAGGGGAAAGAGGAGACTTACCAGATGTGAGAGCTAGAAACAGGCCCAAATGTACCAATAACTGTAAATAAACCACACTCAACAGTTAAATGATTATCAGGCTAGATAGCAAAACAAAATCCTGATGTATCCTGTTCTCAACACTGGTGTTCAACAGTGTGGTCTCAGATTGTTAAAGACTGCCATAAGATATGTTCAGAAATTGGCAGTGTCTTAGAAACTATAAAGTTCATGAAAGTTTTCTGAGCAATTTTATTTGTGCTGAATTTAATACTAAAATGTCTGGGCTCATATTTTGCATACCTTTAATTCCATAATGATTTTAAAAGTATTTTACAAAAGTCTTAGTCTGTGATCAGCATATAGCAAAAAGCAACTGATCCTTCACCACAGATATGTCGAGAAGCTCTGGTTTATAAGAGACTGGTTTACATACGGACACGTAAATTTGAAAGTAAAAGGATGTGGGAAAATGACATCGGGCAAGTACTATCCATCTATTTTATTATTAATACTCCAGACAAACTCTAACGTACAAAGCATTGTTAGAAGTGGGGAGCTTCATGATATAATGACAGAAATGCTCAATTTACAAAGAGGAGTCAGTTTTAAACACAAGCATCTAGTCAGCCTCAAAACTCATGCAGTATAAATATAAATAGAACTTAATAGGTGCATCTGTCTGTAGAAGATTCGAACACTTCACTTTTGATAAATCAAGAAGGTAAAGAAAAAAAACAAAACAGGAGCAAGGCTTAAAAGTGACCAGAGGGCACGCTCAGAACCCTATGTCCAATGATTGGGGCATACACATTCCTTGTAAACATGCAAGAATGTTTCTAAAAACTGGTCTTGTTCTGTGCATTAAAGCAAGTCTCAAAGTTTTCAAAAATAAGTTATAGAGAACATGTCTCCAAACTATGCACAATTTAGTAAAAATGTAAATGAAAATTCGTGAGTATTTGCTAGACAGCTCGTTTAAAGAAGAAACCAAAAATGGGACTGTTCTTGAATGAAGTATATCACTTTTCCTTTATTCTATTCATGCTTTCTTCCGGAATTCTGACTTTACATTTGTTCTGCATCCCTTACTCTCTTAAATTTCATATAATTTCACTCGTTATCTTTTTCCATTTCCTTTACATTTTGGGAGAATTGCCTGAGCAGTTATCTAAATCACTACCTGGGTTTTGTAGAATACCAACCTCTTGTTGTATTTTAGTACAGCTTTAAAACAATTTATTTTGGTCATTTTCAAACACACAGAGAAGTAGAGAGAGTAGCATCATAAACTGCCACGCACCCACCGTCCAGCTTTGGACTCTGGCCAATCGCATTTCACCTACACCGCTCTATTTCCCTTCTTGTTTTGAAGCGAATCTCAGATACACCGCTTCATCTATATTTCCATAGTTGCAACTGAAAGACTTAAAAAATAGCACAACGCAATGATTATACCTTAGAAAATTAACAGTATTTCCCCAGTACGATTAAACATCTCGTTCAAGTTTCTGGTTGTCTCATAAATGTTTGAAATAGGATCCGCATGACAGCCGCATTTTGCCATTGGTTGATGACTGTCCCCCCCCACCCCACCCCCACCCCCCTGTCCTCTCATGCTCGCTTGCTCTTCTTTGTAACTTATTCGTTGAGCAATTTATTTGGACTGCAGTTTTCCACAGAAAATGCAAAATGCATCCCCTTAACATGTTCCTCTGCCCGTGGCGTGTCCTGGATCAGATGCAGATTCATCTGGGGGAGGCTGAGGCACTATTTTATAAGCTGCTGTGTGTCCTTCCGCCGTCATGTCTGGTGGCCTCTCATTTCCTGATGGTCACAGCTGTTGGTGCTCGGTTCCAGGATCCATAAGTTTATTAGGGGGCATTGCATTTTTAAATTTTGTTCTGTGATTGTATTTCAAACGAAACACTACCTTCCATAATGAGATTCTTTCACAAATGTACTCTCAAGTTCTACTGAAAGTATATCTTAGTGACTTTGCTTAAAAGTTTTCTTCCATGTCATGTAAGTTTGTTTCATAGGGAAGCATTTCTTCCTTAGAACAGCCCTTCTTTTGGACGATTAAAGCGTTTCCCGTAATCTGGTGATTTTCTTTCTGACCGCTTTTACTAAAGGAGACCTGTGTTTGTTCAACAGTAGGATTTGCAGTGGATTTGTTTGGTAATTTTGTCCCCAAAGCTCATCTCATGAATTGAAAATAAAATCCTTTAGACCTGCGTTCCCCAACCCCCAGGCTGCAGATCGGACCGGGTCACAGAGCTCCACTGTACGCCCTCCCTGCCCCGACCCCAACCCGTGGAAAAATTGTCTTCCATGAAACCGGCCCCTGCTGCCGAACAGGTTGGGGACCGCTGCTTTAGACCTTTTGAATTGGCCTGTCCTTGGACTTGCTGTATCTATAGTTTGGTTCCATCTGTATCCACTTACCAGACTCCTGTTGATTCAGCAGTAACTCATCATAGATACAGATACCTTTGTATTTATGTGAATGTGTGCTTAAAAGAAAGTAATAAAATTGTACTTCAAAATCTTTGGTCATTATCTTTGGGAGGCAGGGTTATAGATTACTTTTATTCGTTTTTTTCTCTCTCTTTTTTTCCCCTGTGTTTCCTAACTGTTTTAAATACAGATCACTGGTGTAATTTTCTTTCAAAGATTAAGCTTTTTCCTTTCTGTGTAACATTGTAAAGCTAATAGCAAGTGTAAATTGTATCATAAATGCAGTGATGTGCTGTATAACAATGTTTGTGTCAATGACAGACTGCATATACAACAATGGTCCCAAAAGATTATAATACTATATTTTTACTGTACTTTTTCTATGTCTTTATTTTATTTATTATATTTTTAAATTTATTTTTATCTTTATTTTATGACAGAGTCTCACTCTGTTGCCAGGGCTAGAGTGCTGTGGTGTCAGCCTAGCTCACAGCACCCACAAACTCCTGGGCTCAGGCGATCCTCCTACCTCAGCCTCCCGAGTAGCTGGAACTATAGGTTCTCACCACCAAGCCCAGCTAATTTTTTCTATTTTTAGTGGAGATGGGGTCTTGCTCTTGCTGAGTCTGGTCTTGAACTCCTGACCTCAAGTGATGCTCCCACCTTGGCCTCCCAGAGTGCTAGGATTACAGGCATGAGCCACCACGCCTGGCCATCTTTCTGTGTTTAGGTACATTTAAATACACCATACTTGCCATTGTGTTACAATTATCTGCAATATTCAGTACAGAAACGTGCTGTACAGGACAGATTTGTAGCCTAGGAGCAAAGGCTGTGCCATATAGCCTAGGTGGGTAATAGGCTGTGACATCTAGGTTTGTGTAAGTGCACTCTATCATGGTCTCACAACGATACTGCCTAACGATGAATTTTTCAGAATGTCTCCCCATCATTAAGCAACACATGCCTGTATTTGGTAATACAGGTTGAATCTCCCTAATCTGAAAATCCGAAATCCGAAAAGCTCCAAAGTCTAAAACTTTTTGAGCACCAAAGAAAATGTGCATTGGAGCATTTCAGATTAGGGATGCTCAACTGGTTCAGTATAATGCAAATCTTCCAAAATAAAAAAAGCCTCTAAAAACAAAACAAAAAAAACCCTGACATTCAAAACACTTCTGGTCCCAAGCATTTCACATAAGGAAAACTCAGCCTGTATCACAGACTAAGAAATAGGAAAGCCCCTGTACTAAAACTATGAATAGTATAAAATAGTATAGTATAAGATAGTATAAAACCTTGCACTTCCTCAAATTGTACATGGCATGAAAATAACAGTTGTAGCCAAATATATCTCAGTAAAAATATGAAAGTGCCAAAACTACCTCATATGTATTTGCTACATTTTGTCCTGCATGAGAAGGTTTTGCCTAATAAATGACATGGCTTGGTGGATAAACTCTTCCAGAACATTACGTCCTTGGGGGAAAGAAAACAATGGGTCTTGGAACCACAGACTCAAACTGGAGGAATGACTGTCAGATGGTGGGATTTAGGCATCTGCCCCTGAGTTGTGCCCAGAAGTGCAAGGTGCATGCTCGTAATCCCCTCCCCACAAACACACACACCAAGGCAGCCCTTGTCCTAACTGGCTGATGTTGTCTCCAGACACATTCCTGGGCAGAGCAACAAGAAAACTCTTCTTCCATTGCAGCCCCGGCCTTCCAACCCTGTGGAGACACTGTGAGCCTCAAAACCCCAATTCGTATCACTTAGGAAGCAACTGTCTTTGGAGACTCAAAGATGCCAGGGAGCTGTGTGCGTGTGTGTGTGTTCGTGTACATATATTTTTTAATGTATTTTTAAATGTATTTTATTTTTGTTGTTTTTATCCCTTGGGAAGCAAGTGATCCATTGTGGCATCAGGAAAATTCTGGGAATGAGTCTGAAGCAGAAGGAATGCTTATAAATAGACAGTTCAGAGCACTATAGTCTTATTTAAGGGCAGAATAAATTCTTATCGATGGCAAAAAAAAAAAAAAGTCCCCTGAAGTCCCCTAGAAATGAACTTCTTGCCCTACAGAAGACTTAACAGAAAATTAAAAAGATTTCACCTGAAGTAGGACCATAACTATTCTGATTGTGGTTCAGTGATCAGATATAAGCTTTGCAGGTAGACAGATCTCAGAAAGTCCTCTTCCCAGCTGTGCCGGAGACTGCCAAGTGTCCCCCAGCATCTGTTTTCCCATTCTTCCATGGCTGTGGAATTTCAGAAGTGTACAAGACCATAAATAATCCCAGCCTGGCTTGTTGCTAAGTGTGGTCATGTGACCAGGCTCTGGCCATGAGGTGTAATCAAGGCTGGAGTTTCAACTTCTATTACAGGTCATGTTCTTAAAGGTAGATGTTTACCCCAATCTTTGCCTTTTCCTGACTGCTGAAAAGTAGAGGTGGTGGCCAACCAGTGTGGTCCATGCAGACAAGGACAACACCTGGGAGAGCAGGAAAATACAAGAGAAGGATCCTGAACTCCTGACAGCTTCTTCTGATGACAGAGAGTAGCCCAAACTTTGGCATTAGAGAAGTGTACTAGCTCAAGCCATTATTACTTAGGTCTCTGTCATAGCAGCCAAAATTAGATACTAACTATTGGTGGTTTTGTAGATAAAAAATAATCTGAGGCTGGGCGCGGTGGCTCACGCCTGTAATCCTAGCACTCTGGGAGGCCGAGGCGGGAGGATCGTTGAAGGTCAGGAGTTCGAAACCAGCCTGAGCAAGGGCGAGACCTGTCTCTACTAAAAAATAGAAACAAATTAATCGGCCAACTAAAAAAAAAAAGAAATATATATATATATATAAATTAGCTGGGCATGGTGGCGCATGCCTGTAGCCCCAGCTACTCAGGAGGCTGAGGCAGAAGGATTGCTTGAGCCCAGGAGTGTGAGGTTGCTGTGAGCTAGGGTGACACCACGGCACTCTAGCCCGGGCAACACAGTGAGACTCTGTCTCAAAAAAAAAAAAAAAAAAAAAACTGAAATGAGACTAGCAATTCACAGAGTTGAACCTAACAATTGCCTAGGTATGTTGTCTTGAATGTGTAACTTAAACTCTGGTTCTCTGTTTTCTTTATAAAATGGAAATAAATACTCATCTGGAGTTACAGAAAAGATTACAGGGGTTAAGATATAGATCCTCGACAAGTTAGTTTCCATTCCTGCTCAATTCCTTTCCGGATCTCGTAGGCACACACACAAATATTTTTCAAACTCACAATCATGTTGTTTGTCTTTTAACTGGAAGAAAGAATTGGCCAGGCCACAGCCGAGACTTGGGTATGTCAATCTGGGGAATGGTGAGTCCCGTCTGTGTTCATCTGTGTTTTCTGGACCAGCCAAATCCTTGCCAAGGTGGCCCAGAATTTTCAGAGAGCCGCATAGACACCAAGATGTATTCCCTGAATTTGACCAGCATCCGGGAGGTCTGTGGGAGGTGACCTGAACTCCATTCCCAAATGAGTCTCAGATGTCTGTACCCGTGTGGTGGGCAGGATGGGGTGGCGGGTGGGGAGTTGGGTGCTGGGCTACATTCAGAGCTTGATGTTCAGGGAAGGGCAAAGAAGGAGCAAGAAAGAAACCATTATTTTCAGATTCTTTTCACTGTTGATGTCCTGAAACTATCAAAGGAGTATGTGCTCCTTGTGACAAGCGAAACAATGGAATCAATACAGAGATGTAAAAAGGGAAAACTATTAACCCCACCCCACCGTGCAGTAACCATTGTGACCCACCGGGTGTATCCTTTCCCGATGTTCTCCTGTTCAACAGCTTATACAAGCGTAAATGCACATATGTAAGGGTTACTCTTGCCTATTTATTTCTACCGAAGCACAATAGGAGCACACTACACTCTGCGGCTTGCTTTTTTCACTTGACAATAATATAGCGTGGACATTCCTATCAATGAGAAGATACAGATCTATCTTCTCCTAATCTTCTATGCATCACGATACAATTTAACATAAACAAGGTCTTACGCATATGGATTTCTTTCAAGTGCAGCCTTTTTCCCCATCTTTTCTGTTTGCATGCTTCCCTTCTTCCATCCGCCTCTCCCTCTGCCCATCCAGTAATCCATGCGAGCAACGTGCTTGCTATCCTTCACACATTTCTCCATGATCACATGCCCATGTAAACATCTAGCTAGCTGTTCTACCTGAACACACATACACACCCAACACAAACCTACTCCCTCACGTTTTGTCATTGTTTGCTCTACCAGAAAAAAAAAAAAAAAGGATCGCCTTATGCACAGTTTTCTGTATCTTTCATTGTTTGCTCAGCAGTTACCTTGTGGAAATCCCTACAGTTTAGCTGGCTTCCCTCTAATTCATTTTTTTCCTGATGATTTCAGAATATTCCTTGCTGTGGATTCACCATGGTTTATTCTGAGTTGAAGGATACTCATATTCCCAGTTTTTAGCCATCATATATAGCCATAATAAACATTGCTGTACATAGGTTTAAACAGATGCTAAAATACATTCCCAGGAGTGGGATTGCTGGGCTAAAGGGTATGGGGATTTTAAATTTTAAGGGATGGTATCAGATTGCTTTCTAAAAAGCTATAATCATTCACATTTCCATCAGAAAGTATGAAAGAAATTACCTTACTCCCTCCCTCACCCCTGCACCTCTGCCAGCAATGCTGTTATCTTTTAATTTTTGTCAGTCTGGTAAGTATAAAATAGTATCTCATTGTACCTTAAGTTGGGTTTACTTGACCACTAATGTGTTCAAATAGCTCTTTTATATTTCTAAGTCATTTCAATTTGCCCTTCCATGGATTTTCTGTTTATATTCTTTGCCATTTTTTTCTTTTAGGTTATGTTTTATTTTATGAGAGTCATTTGTTTTATGGAGATTTAACTCTTAATCTATATTGCAGGTTTTTTTCCCCAAATTTATTTGTCTATCGCTATTTCTTGGCAAGAAATACAGGAAACAAAGTCAATAGGCAAATAAATTTGGGAAAAAATATTTGCAATACAGATAAAGATTTGATTATCCATAGATACATAAAGAGCTTTTATAAATGTTTATATAGTTAACTGTGTCCATCTGTATCTGCAGAGCAAGTGGGTTTCCTGTTTTGTTTAACATCTCTCCCCACCCCTAGGTTGTGTGAATAGTCCAAGATTTCAGTCTTGATTTTAATTATTTAATTTTTTACATTTAAATGTGTAATGCTTCTGGAGTTTATATTTATGATTAGTTGTCCCACCAATCTACCTGTCCCTATTACAATGATAAGGCAAATCCATATTGGGTCTTGGCAAATGGTCTTTCTGATACACTTAAGCAGTTTCCAATTATATGTAGCATTTTAATTAAGAATGGCTGCTGATTTTATCAAATGCTTTTTCAGCATTTAACAATTTTTTTTATATGACTCAACACTCAGTGATAATGATTTCATTATATGATTTTGTCCTTTAGTTTGTTGCAATGAATTACATTGCCAGAGTTCCTGATTTTGAAGCGGACTTGTGTTTCTGGAATGCAGCACACATGGTCAGAGTATTGCGCTCTCCACGTGTGGCTACGTTCCATTTGCTCACAGTCATTAAGGATTTTCACGGCCGTATTTATAAAGGCAATTGTTTACTGTTTTCTGTTTTTGTACTGCCATACCAAATTTGAGTATTCAAGTTACTGTGGCTTCATAAAATGAATTAGGAAGCTTTAAATCACTTGTCCATGGTCTAAAATAATTTCAACAACATTGAGATTGTTCCTTCCTTAGAGGTAAATAGAACTTGGCTGTGCAGCCATCTGGTTCCGGTGCCTTTTTTTCAGTGGTAGATCTTTAATCGCTGTTATTTTTTCTTGTATTTTATTCAAATGTTTACTTTTGGGGTCAATCTTGCTAGAAAGTTATCTATTTCCTCTAAGTTTTTAAATGTATTTATATAGAGTTGGGTAAGTATTCTTTAAGATACATATACATTTTTTACTCTCCTGTATCTTCTTTCTTCATAATCAACTTTTCTTTATTAATTTCCTCTTCCTAGTTTCTTTTTTTTTTTTTTTTTTAGACAAAGTCTTGCTCTGTTGCCTGGGCTAGAGTGCCGTGGTGTCAGCCTAGCTCACAGCAACCTTCAACTCCTGGGCTCAAGCAAACCTCCTGCCTCAGCCTCCTGAGTAGCTGGGATTACAAGCGCACACCACCATACCTGGCTAATTTTTTTTTTTTAGTAGAGACGGGGTCTCGCTCTTACTCAGGCTGGTCTCTAACTCCTGAGCTCAAGCGATCCTCCCGCCTCAGCCTCCCAGAGTGGTAGGATTATAAGCGTGAGCCACCATGCCTGGCCTATATTTTAACTATGTCTGACATTTCTGTCTTTAGTTGGAATAATTCATTATGTTTGTTCTTATTGTGTTGATATTCTTGATTGTATTCCTTTATTTTACTTATGACTTGCTTTGTTGTATCTTTTTTAAAATTGTTATTAATTTTTATGAAATTGTGTTTATTTCCTTCTTTCTCCCCCTCTCTGCCCAGTTAGCCAGGGAACATCATTGAACTTTCCCCAGCATTCATAATTACATAAATATAAGTCTATTATAAAAACAAGATACCAATCATTCCTCTCACTACTTTTATCCCCTCCCCTGAATAAGTCGAGACAAACACAATACATTCATGTCCTCATCTTCCCAGATGAGACACACAGAAAGCTTTTACTTTCCAATCCCTGTCAACCCACAACTACTAAGTTTTGCAGAGATAGCTTAACACTCTTCATTGCAGCTGATTATTTGAATTTCTCTTGCACTATGTCTCTTCTATTTATAAATTATTACTGAGTACTTTTATTACATAATTTTCCACAGTGTATTATTCTGTTAGATTTAATAGCGTGTATTTTGAACGGTCCATTGCTCAACACTGTTTCCTCTTTTCTTTACCCTCTCTCAACCCGAAATCTCTGTTTTGAGTCATTGGTTTTGAGAAAGAGTTCTTTTTTTTTTTTTTAAGAGCGGGTAAAGAGACTTCCTAAGGTACAGTACATTCTAATGCCTCTCACCCTGACATGTCAGTAATAGTTTAGTAGAGGATTCTTAGGTTGCTGGGTTGTTGTGGGTTTTTTAAATCAGTATGTGTTATTCCACTGTCTGTTAGCTGGCTGAGTTTCAGATTAAAAGTCTGATCCCAATTTGATTATTTTTCATGTGTAAGTGCCTAGTTCCTTCTTTCATTTCTCAATATTGGCCATCCTTTCCTTTAGTTCATCTACCATATATTTTAATTTAAAAATTGCATTTAAAAAATCATGCTTAGATGGTGAAATGTCCATTTTATAAAGAGAGTTAGCTTTAAAATATTTTTGCAAGGTACAAAAATGGATAGTTAAAGCATGTGTCAAATTGTGGTTAGATGAGAATATGTGTCGTTTTTATAGATGCACACGGAAGCATGTGGGGTGACACGGCATGGTGTCTGGAATCGGCTTGAAAATACTTAGTAGAACAGGGCTGGGCGCGGTGGCTCACGCCTGTAATCCTAGCACTCTGGGAGGCCGAGACGGGCGGATCGCTCAAGGTCAGGAGTTTGAAACCAGCCTGAGCAAGAGCGAGACCCCGTCTCTACTAAAAATAGAAAAAAATTAATTGGCCAACTAAAAATGTATAGAAAAAATTAGCCGGGAATGGTGGCGCATGCCTGTAGTCCCAGCTACTTGGGAGGCTGAGGCAGAAGGATCGCTTGAGCCCAGGAGTTTGAGGTTGCTGTGAGCTAGGCTCACGGCACTCACTCTAGCCTGGGCAGCAGAGTGAAACTCTGTCTCAAAAAAAAAAAAAATTCTCACTCATGTCTAGACTTCGTTTTTTACTCCATTGATAAAATTGTCTACCTGTCTCTTCTACATTATTCTGGACATATTTCAATTTAATTCTTGTTCAGATATACAGAACTCTTTCTTGTAA